>PVIR01001043.1:15420-75296 GCA_004026965.1 Petromus typicus | reverse complement strand
ACATTCAGGAACCCTAACCGTGAGGTTTCCAGGAAAGCCAACAGGCACTGGCACTCCAGAAAAGCAGTGTAGTCTCCTCAGTCCCATGTGGGGACAGAACGGGAAAACTGCACCAGATCACATCTCACTGACGTCCCTGATGCCCCTGTGGTTTCTCCATCGGGAATATGATTCTCTGAGGTCATCAGGGCTGAGTCTGTCAAAACGCTCATGCCCACTCATATGGGGCTGTCCATTCTTAAGCAAACCAGCCAATGGGGTGCCACGGGCGCTGCCACACCCACCCCTTACCAACTTGGCAGATGGTGCACGGGCTGCCCCAGGCTGCGCCCAGGGAAGAGCAGCACTGAGACTTCAAGGTGGCTCCATTGATGTTGATCTCACATCGCCCATCGATGACTGTCTGCCAGCAAGTGCCCTTAATGGTTTCTGCAGAGAAGGAGGAGCATTTCACAGAGAGTCCACGCTGTCTCCGTCAAAAGCAGACACAAGCTTAAGAGTCACCTGACAGGAGAAACTCAATGGAAAAATATAAAAAACAAAATAAAAGACAGATGATAGCAAATGGAGAGAAAGATCTTTTGCAACTGGACAAGAGACCAAGCAATAGAGAGAAGGATGAAGGTGGGAGGAGAAGGAAATGAAATGAGAATTAGGGTGTGTCGTATCCATGCACCAACTCCCCACAGTGAACGTGACCATCATGTGCTGCAGACAAGTAGTAACCAAAATGAAAATTTGAAAAAGAATTCAAACACATGCTGGAATTAAAGAGGAAGAGCTTTAAGGAACAAGAAGTAAGTGTCATTTTCAATGCTGCGCCCATACTTGCCACACTTTTGTCATAAAAGCAGACATGAACAGAAGCAGCACTGATAAACATAGGAAATCAACCTTGGAAAGACAAATACCTATGCAAATGGTTTTTGTGGGATCCAAAGTACTTTCAGGAGAACATTCACAGATAAAGGAGCCGGGACTGTTCCGGCAGACGCCATTAATGCAAGGACTGGATTCACATTCATCAATATCTGGAATGAACACAGGGCCATGTTACTGCCAAAGCTGGTCTCACCTCTGGCCTCAACTGCTACCGCACATGCTTCCCTACATGGCAAACCCAGAGTACCCTGTGTGTTTTAGGCTAGATGGAATGCCAGAGAGCCACTGAGCCTGGCTCTGGCACAGAGTCTGGCATTTAGTTGAAGAGTCTGGGGTGAATGTGTGTGTGATTCCCCACTTAGGAATTCCAAGAGCACATCCACATCTTCTTCATCTGTTCAGTGGTGGCAGATAAAATATCCCTTGAAGGCAAATGCCTGATAGGTATCCTTAGACAGTGCTTAAATAGCAAATAAAATATCAATCGCAGGTAAATGCCATTAGTAGCTATCAAAGTACCATTCAGAAACACAAAGCTTCAATTACATTGGCATGGTGGTTTAAATGTAAATGATTACCATAACTGATTTCTGTGGTTTTCTAATGGCGTATTTAAAGACAGCAAAGGACACATCATAGAGATAAAAGTAAAAATGTGGCTTACCTTCGCAGGTCTTTAGGTCTGGTTTATATATAAAGCCCTTGGGACAGGTACAGACAAAACTTCCAGGAGTGTTTCTGCACTGTCCATTGTCACAGAGTAGACTGTTCAACACACATTCATTGATATCTGCAAAGTCAATGCAAATGAGTATTTGAAAGAGACCATTCCTGGTATACAACTTCTCTGATCTTTTAGGTTAGGTCTTCAAGGCCAAAATGGTGGGATTAATCCCATCAAAGAATCCAAACTCCTGTTTCACTGGTTTTTGCCTAAATTTCTCCATTTTAGGAAAATGGTATTGATTTGATTATCTCAACTAGTTACCTATAAAGTCGTAAGCCAGTAGCACTATTTCATTCATGACTCTTGTAGGAAAAAAACCTGGATTTGCTGAAAATCTTTCATGTTTACTTTATATAACTGCTTTGCTATGTCTGAATTGGAAAGAAGAACTAAATAAATATATTTAGAAAGGTGGTCCATCTTTCATACATGTTAATTCCATGACAAGCATTTCTTCATTAAAGTAAATTGTTTCTATTTATATTTCTAAACAGGAAGCAATCTTCAGAGTCTATGGCTGTCATGAAGAATGTAACTTATGATACACACAGCTGAGGAAAACTTGCTTTCAGCTCAATAATATTCCTGCCTGAAGAAAACCGCAAATTTAAGGTGAAGTACTTAGGTAACTTAGGAGATACAGAGAGTACGTAGTCTGTTGCATCTCTCTGAGATAATTTACATCACACTGTCTACAAAAAAAGGCCAGACGTTCATGAGGAGTGCTTCGTATACCAAGAGTCTGATAAGGTCATCATTCCATAAGTCTGCAGCCCTGACAGACGGACATTCAGATTTAGCCTGGGAACTGTATATTCACTAAATCTTCTTAAATCTGCAGCACATTTAAAAGTACGTAAAATATAAGAGCATAAGGCCTAAAGTTCTATCATCGCCTGAGTGAACAGCATGTTGAGAATTCTGTCAGACAAGTCCAGGGGCTCCAGCACCTGAGGGCCTCGGATGGCTCAGGGACATGACACCACAATGATGCCAGGGTCACAGGAAGACAAGAGCTTTCTTCTCCTGGGTCACAACAAATGGTCACTCTGGTGGCTGCTAGTTGGAGACACTTGAGCCCAGTACTCAGGAGACAGTTGGTAGCTATAATTATATTCTGTGTTGTACTGAAATAATTAAAAGAAGGACTTTGCTGCTTCTCTCAGTCTGCAACATCTCTGAGTAATTACACATTCCAAAGATACCAGCTCCCTAGACCGGTGCTCTTCAAACACTGCTTCTAAAATGCCAACACCAATGGCAGAAGACAGGAGGCTCCAAACTCTAAAGTCTAAATGGCTGCAAAGTAAAAAAAATTGAGGTCTTTCGGTTTATCTTAAAATACATAAAATTTCAAATTTTTAAATAAAGGTATATTTTCTTAAATCCAAAGTGTGTTTGGCCCCCAAATCCAAAAGATGTACCTATTACATTTTAGTTCTGGCACATTTTAGTTCTGGCACATCCTGACACGGCCCGGAGGGCAGCTGCCTTGGTTTTGGAACCTGAGGTGCTGTTACCACACTACAGAACAGTGGTGTATTCAGAAACACTGGTCAAGGTAACTGAAGAATGTCAACCAAGAAAGAATGACCCGTGTTGGCCATTTTCTTCTCAACCCAATGATGTATTTAGTCGCTGGCTGGTATCCTTGTGGAAGACTGCCAGGACAGCAAAAATGGTATTTGTTAAACTGAATAGTTATTACTGAAAATAAGCTGTGTTTTCTCTAATGAAATCTAGTGACGTGATGGAGAACAACATCTTTCTCTGTAAAAACAGGGGTGACTTTAGAGCTGCACGCAAATGGCAGATATTTGAACTTTTCACAGCGAAGCTTTCTTTTACAGAGTGAATATGATACATATTGCTCATGAATTGTCTGCACTGGGTGATATGAATGTTTTTAATGCAGAGGTGAGTAATCCAAAGGGTGAGAGCACTCATTTACTGAATTTGCTAAGCTAGCGAAAAGCAGCTTCCCTCAAGCAACCAAAGAAGGAATGAATAATGTGTGCAGTGTCTTAGCAAACAGATGAAACTTCTTACCGACACAGTTTTTCCCAGTGATGTCCACTTCGTACCCTGAATTGCATATACATTTGTAGGTCCCACGGAGATTTTCACAAATTCCGTTCGGGCAAATATCAGGATCTAATGCACATTCGTTTATATCTGCACCATCAAAAAGTTCAAGTCAATGACATTCTACAATAAACATCAAATGATCTATTAAAAAATAACAGTACAATAACTATAACAACCTCAGGAGTTATGGAGGGTGTTTCACTTGGAAGAGAAAGCTTGACCTCCCTTTCCACTGTAAGACAGATTCATTAAACCTTTCTGCCCCAATCTGAGCGGACTTTGACATCAGAACTGGAACTACATGATTTCCAACCCTGAACCAAGCTGAAGGAGTCGAACTAGGCTTCTGTTCTAAGCACTAATAAGATGGGGAGTAGATCCAAGCTCAGAGCCCCAGTCTCTCCTCCTGGCCCTGCCAAGCCCCTCTACTTCGTGTGCCTTCACATCGCCGCCATGCTGAACGTCCTGGCCAGGCAATGCAGCGAGGCCATGGTGCAGACTGTTGTGGGTTTGGTAATGTCCTCAAGATTAAGTTAAAACAGGAATCCATTATTTGCTCCAAACTTCTCAGGACCCTCACGGGTCAAGAGCCAGCTCCCAGAAGAAAAAGCCTACTTCTGCCTTCAGCACTCGGGGTCTGCCTTTCTGGCCTTTCTCAGGCTGAGCCTCTCTCGGTCAGCCACAAGGACAGTCAGAGACCCAGTGGTCTCCAATCCTGGCGGTGGCTTTTCTCTAACCCGGGGTTCACTCCTTTTGCTTCCCAAGTCCATTTCATGAATTGTTTATTCCACTACAGTCAATTGCAAATTTCCTTACTTAGCCTCTTAAAACTCCCCTCCGCGACCCAAGATGATGATAAAAATAATGCTGCTGATGGACAGTGGGTTCAGGCAGTTCCTTTCTTTTCAGACGTCTTCTAATCAAAATCTTTTGATTTTGCAGATCAAAACAAAAATCTTTTGTTTTATATTCACATAATTTCTTCCTTCCTATAAACTTGTCCCACTACTCTCTTACTTTAGTTTTTTATGGCTCCAGGATTTTTTCCTAGTCCTAATTCCCACCCAAATATTCTCTTTTCTCCTCATCATCACTTGGTACAAAAGTAAGACGGTTCTCTAGGTCATCTTAAGAGGAACAACCCCTGCTGACTTAGAAAAATCTCTGAGGATGAAGAGGGTACCGGTGCCAGCAGCCCTCGACCCTAAACTGGAAAGTCCACAGCAGCCCAGCTGCCTTATGCAAGAAGGGGACCCAGAGCCACTCTGTCCCTCCCCCAGGGTCCCATCCCAGTGTCCACGAGTCCCGGCCACTCCATGATTAAACCCTCTCCGCAGCCCCAGCAACCCCAGGACTCGGGGGCCACAGTGGCTCCCGCAGAGCAACTTCTATGATACAGCATGCGTGACGGCCAGAGGAGGGCTGGGCCGGAGCGGCCTAAGCCGCCAGACGAAACCCGGGAAGGCCCAGCGCCGCCTGCGCATGCGCTGGCAGCGCACACTGCAGGGCTCCTTACCGGTGCCCGCCGACGTCATTCCCGGCCCGCTGCTGCACAGTGCCTGATACTCCGCTGCAACAAAGCCACAGACAGTCAGTCGTCCTCCTCTCTGCAGAGCACGTCAGTCCCGCCCTGGGCTTGGCACACATTATTTCCTCCAAAGTGCGCAGAACAGAAATAAAGCAGTAATGGGAAAGGAGGTGTCTCCTGGGAGGTCCACCCTAACCCTGGCCTCCGGTTTTGAGGGCTCTGCGCCACAGAGGAAAGGCGTTTTGCCGGGACCCAGCGAGTTCTAGCAATTCCTTCTGCAAAGCACTTTCAGGAAAGGTATTTTTCCTACAGCCTGAGTCTGTGCACCAGGGAACACTTTGCACTCACAGAGAAACGTGCCTGTTAAAATGCGGTTTCCTAACTGGTAATAAAACGTTCTCCCACCATCTTGGGAACAGTTTGATTGCTCGGTGAGAGCTGCTTTCCTAGTACAACTGACTTCGTAGCAGGTTCTCCTCGCTCTCTGGAACTTCTCCAGCTCCCTTCACAGGGCTCACAGGCCATCGACTCACAGACTGGATTATTAAAAGTTACCGTTTAGGAGGACACGGGACTCACTGTCCTTGAGAAATCCCCAAGGGGAGAGTTGGCTAACTCCAAAACCAAGATCTTCCTGAAGAAACTGAGATTTACAGAGTACATTCCCCCATCAGCTGCACATTTCTTAAAACAGACGAGTGGATAATTAAAAATGGACAAGTAACTGGAATCGTAACTTTGTCCAAGGAGAAGAAACTAATGCGTCCCTGCGTGTCTCGATTTCTTGACAGCCAGAGGCTGTGGTCACAGGAAGTCACTTGTGCTGAGGTGGAAGGAGAATGGCACACCAGGGAGGGAAGGACATTTTCAGAGGGGCCAACTGGACCCTACGCCAAGGCCGAGAGTTCAGTCCCAGTGCTCAGGAACTGTACTTCTGAGGACAGCGGGTATGAATGAGTCCCACAGACATACAGTTACAGCTCATTTCCTCAGAGCTGAACAGTCTAACAAATGACAATGTGAGAAAAGTAGTGAAATCCTTTTTTGAAAAAAGTCATCTTAAAAGGGGTCAGAAAGGAAACAAATGGGAAGACGGTGGTGCCACGGGGTGTGCGAAACGCCAGAAAATGAGAGGTGAAAAGTAATCCTTACTAAAACACTTATAAAACACTGGAAATAATAACAAGAAAAAATTATGTCACTTTTATTTAAAAAATAATAATAACACATACAGGTAATTTAGCTTAGCTGGTATACAACCTAATGGAAGAAAACTAGCACTGCCACTGTTTTACACTTGAGTGGGATCCGGCACCCTGGTCGGCTTTATAGCAAATTCAGATCTGCCTGGGTCTGAATGCTGAACACTTTCCCTCTTCTGCAGACTGCGGGTCCTGCAGAGTCCGTGAGCTCATGTGTACGGCCACCTCCTGCCGTCGGTTCAGTGGTAGGCTGTCCTGCACTGACTGAGGGTTGTACAGACATGTGACTGAACACCCAGAATTACTGCTGGTGGAAGTAAGAAAGCCGGCTGACCCATGCCAATAAGCTCCAGCAGCCAGACAGAACAGCTTCACAGGTACCTTGACGGACTGGCCGAGGTCAAAAATGCTCCTTAGGGGACACACGGCCACAGCATCACACTAAAGTATGGGCAGGTTTTGTGCACTGTGGCGATTAACTCTGCTTTGTCTGCTTGTCTGTTGTTTGGTACCAGGGATCAAACTGAGGATCCTGTGCTGGCCAGGCAAGCACTGTGCCAGTGAGCTACATCTCCAGCCTTGTGGTGGTTGATTTTGACTGTCAACTTGATTGGCTTGAAAGACGCCCAGGAGGTAAGTGAAGCACACTCCCGGTTTTTGTCTGGGTGGGTCAGAATGACCTTGGAGATTCAATCTGGTCCCTGGCCCTCACCTCCCAGGCTCTCCTCCTCTCTCTCTGCTTTCTGGCTGTCCTGCCCTTCCACCAGGTTTCTGCCTTGGAGCAGCTTCCCATGGACCAGGCCCTCTGACGCTGAGCCAAATTAAATTCTCCCTCCTTTAAGCTGGTTATGTCAGGCATTTTGTCCCAGCAACAGAAAAGTGACTAATACATGGGTATTTTCAGTACCTTTTAAAACCTTCCTCTTCCCTGAAATGAGAGCCTACATTTGTATATTTTTCGTGATTTGACATTGTTCACCCACAAAAGAGGTGAGGAAACCAAATCCAATGAAACTCCTTCCACACACAGACCTTTTCTGTATCAGTTTGTTCAAATATAAGTGAATGGATCTGGGCACCAGTTTAACTCTGTCTGTCTGTCTGTCTGTCTCTGTGTGTGTGTGTGTGTGTGTGTGTGTGTGTAAACTTTCTTGCTGCTTAAAGAAATCAGTTCTCTTTTGGTTATCCTCTAAACCTGTATCATTTCCCTATGTATCCTTCTCTGGGGATGCATTTGGTCCAGAAGAAAATATTAAAGCAAAGGACCATATGCACTAGGTTTCCTGGACCTTCAGTCCTTGCCTTTCTGATGAATCCCTTCTGCTCTGTGGGCCATGACCTTCCTCCGTCATAAACTCCAAGTCTGTAGGAAAAGTACTGTGAAGAGTTAAAGTAACATACGAGCTGAAGACATGAACAATATACAACTATAAAATTGTACAGAATCACTTTTGTTCAATGGAATATTTGTATATAATTGAAGTAGTTTAGGCTTATACTTCACTGATTGCTAATCATGTATAAAATGATTCTTTGTATATTACTACAAGAAGTAATCAGCCAAATGAAAGCTTTTTCTTTTAATTGGCAATCATTTATTTTAAAAGTTTCCTTTAACTTTCTCTAACTGCTTGCATTTTTCTCAATAATTTCAAAGATTATCATTTAAAAAGTAACAAATCCATTAGAATTATACATTGACCTTTAATGAAATGAACTGACTGGATTGCAGACAGAAGCCAACCTAGTAGAACTCCATGTTTTCAATATTAGGTTTAATTTTATTCAAGACAAGTCAACTGTCAAGCTACATTAAATTGTGTTCGAATATTGGCAGCCTATTGTCTTAATTTCAATTAACTATCTTTGCTTTACCAAGAGAAATCACTTACAACTGCAAGGGCCATCTAGATTACCCACGGCAAAACAATTTGTGAAGGAGAAGATCAAGGATGCTTTTCCCATACTGTACTATTTTTCCATTACGCTGTTTACGTAACACATGTCAAGTTCCTAAATGAGCAAAAGCCACAGATGACTAGGAACTGCGCTGCCTGGGAGTGAGGAGCAGATTCTGGTCCAGCTCTCTACCCTTGCACAGCTCCCTGACTACATAGAAAGGCCTTTCCCCTGAGGTTGAATAAAGCCATTAAAGAAAAGCCTATCAAAATCAACATGTAGGATAAGAACAAAATTCACTAGTGGCCTTGTGGGAAATTGGCGGAAATACTCAGGTCGCACAGAAACCATCTGCTTTCACACAGTGTAACCCTGAGCTGTAATATCACCAGCAAATGCAGACTTTCTTGAGTCCCACGGACAGGAAGACACGGAGGCACTCCAGGCCCAGCCTCGGGCATGACCAGCTGGGTGACAAGTGGCCTGAGACCCCAGGAGGGCATACAACGGGACCCAGAAGGTGCTTCCATAAATGCAGAGGTACAGCCAGGGGCAGGAGACATACCTGAGTTCTGGGCGGGACACGGCTGGCAGGGCTCCCCGAACGCATACTCGGTGCTGGCACAGCAGCATTCAGACTTCGTGACGGCGCCGAACAGGGGCTTGACGCACTGGCCCCGCTTGTAGCCCCCGTAACATGTGCTCCGCATGTGGGTGTCTGCATGGAAGGACACAGCTGTCATCACCGACACCTGTCACACCGGCCATCTGTCACAGCGGACACTTCGGCGGCGGGAACACCACCATCTGCCCTGGCAGCTGCCTTTACTTATCCCTATTCCTGCTCAGGCTCACGGAGAACGCTTCTGCTCTCTGGGGCTCAGCCGTGAGAAAATAAAAATCAAAGAGACCACCACAACACATTTGGCCTCGAGCAGCAGAAAGCAATAGCCAGACTCTCAGATTTCCTGAGACGGCCATGGATTGTGGGACCAACAGGGCTGAGACCACGGCTCGCTCATTTCTCTCTGCATGTCGTACAACCTGAACCTCACAGCATGATAAACAAGACCTTTGTTAGAAAAGTGGTCTAGCCCAAAGTAGGCGTGCAAACACTGAAAGCCAAATAGGGTGCACTCTCCACACAGGAGAAGGCTTAACTGTGGACACTGGGAGTCATCGCGACCTCCAAGGAGGACTTGTGGCTATTCCCAGTCCTGTCCCAGTCCAAAAGGCTACTGTGCGCCTTTTGAAAAAATGACCTGGATAAAATCCATATCTATTTTCTGACAAGTATACTTCTTATAAAGCCGTATAAAATATTATCACATGTTTTTGTATTAATCATATTCTTTAGTGTTTACACTTCCTTTGGACATTTCTGTATTAAAATGCTTACTGCAAATCAATGAGCTCACCACTGTGAGAGAAGGGGGATCTGTACACATACTTCAGGAAAGGAAAAGCTTGTACAACTACTTTAATACTAAATTTATTGAGGCATGAGATTCATATGAGTTACCCTTGGTTTATGCAATAACCAAAGGTCCTCAAAGTGGTACCCATGAGCTTCCTAATGTTTATTATTTTTCTTTTCCTAAAGTATATATATGATTTTTGGTGGATTCTGTTTACCAACACAGCAACAGACTACGGTTAGAAAAAAATCAGCAGAACTGTATATCAGAGAACAAAAAGGGAAAGAGAGAAGAGGATTCCTCGAATTTTTGCCTTCATCTCAACTCACCCTTCTAGTCCTTAAGCGGAATCCAATGCATGCAAGAAGAAAAGGGCCTGTGCTTTCCACGGCAGGACGCAGCTCCGCTGCCCAACCTTGGCGCTTCCTCTGCAGGAGCCAGGCCCTGCACGTTTCTTACCGACACACACGCGGCCATCCAGGCCCACGGCCAGCCCGGGGAAGCACTCGCATCTGTAGGAGCCATCAGTGTTCACGCATCGCCCATTCATGCAGATCCCGGGGGTCTCACACTCGTTAATGTCTGCAATGGGAAAGGCACTCATTAAAAACGAGAGGCCGCTACAGGCCATCCCTGTAACACTGTAATGCACTAGGAAGAAAATGATATGCAGTGTCATGATGCACATTAAATGAGATGGATTATCTTTGAATCCATTAGGAATGAGATCAAGAGAAGGCAAGTGTTTGAGCTTACTAACTTCCCATTAAAGCCTACTTCAATAATATCCTCCCAAAAGATGTTTTATCACAAGTAAAAACTATACAGGTTAAAACAAACTTGGAGCAAGAAGGGGAATGACTTCTAAAAAAATAAAGGGCTTTGTGTAAGATATCCTGTAGTAGGGGTGCCAGAAATCTAGCTGCTGATCAGCTGCATCTGTGATAGAACAGGGAACTTTTCTCTGACATTCAACATGTAGTACTGCCGTTGTCTCAGTCCTCAGGTACAATCTGTCTAATATTAAGAGACAGACAGCTGGAGCAACACCACAGAAAGACAGCCAACGAGGAATGTGGATGATGTCCATGACCATTTTATGCCTGTGACAGTGGCTGTAAGCAATGGGAACCCAAAAAAGAAAAATCTTTCCTAAGCACTGTAAATATTTTGTAGTACCGCAAGTATATACTCAGGGAGATCTGGTAAAAGACTTTGTCAGATGAATGCTAGCAGTGATAGCAGCAATTTCCCCACCTTAATGTGAGGGGGAAAAGGTACACTCGTGGAAAACATGGGATACCGACAAGCTAGTCATTTTATAATATACAACTAGTGTGGATGACTATTTCCTTTCTTCTGACCTTAAAAGGGCAAATGGAGAGTGAAACACCTCCATGTTTTACTAAGCTTGTGTTGTTTGGCACAAAATACATTCAGATGGTCCAAGATTCCGTGTGCAGATTGTATTTAAAACAGCAGTTACATTTGAATGCATGAACTCAAACTGGTTCGGTTATTTCGGTCATTTTTTGTTCCAAATGAGACCCACAGAAACACAGCGAGGACGTCAGTCTAAGGCATCGCAGACACTGAGGGGTCTGAGGCTGCTCAGACTTCGAGAGCATGGCCAGGAGGCCACCCTGCTTCTCCTTGATTAGCAGATCTACAGATTAAATGGGCATTACTGATGCAGCTTTGAACAGCCACATCTCGGTGGGCTCAGAACTAAGTGCTTAGCACTAAGGGAACATCTTGTCCCGTGGGACAGAAAGACAAATAACAAGGAAGAAATTCAGCACAGCATGAATGACTTTTTCCTCCCATTAGTCTTATCGCCATGTGCATGACAGAATGTGTATCTGTGCTCTCGACACGAGAACAAAATAATAATACACAGCCGTGGAACTCTCTGCACCTCGAGCCGAATGCTGAAGTCAGCAACCAACTGGAATCCTTAGTACTTTCTAATGAATGAAATAATCTATTTGGATAGGGTACGGACACTGGCTACGAATGGCTACAAAACCCAGCTTCACCCCTGAGGCCAGTGTCTTCGGAAAGGCTCTCTGCACTGGCCACCGGGCTGATGGACAGGGCCTGGGACCACAGGGTGCTCGGGAGGAGGAGTGTTCTAGCAGAGTCCCGCTCACAAAGGGGCTTTCACATTTCCTTCCGCTATTTTGTTTGGAAGCCTCTTTCCAAACAGTGGGTAATCATTCCGTTCCCTTTTCTTTTTCACTTGAACAGCACTTGATTTGCACAGTCTGACACTTTGTTCTATGCTGTCTCTCGGTGTAGAATGTTGCCACGTGCTAATCCCCTCTCCCATGCGAGTTCCTCCCAGCACAATGCTCAGAACTCGAGACCAGTCCCTCTTTCAAAATGTGAAAATCTCAGCTACTTTCTCTTGCTTCAAAGAAAGATCTGTGCAATATTAAGAGCCACTGGTGTGAAGGGCAAACGCGGAGAAGGAAAGCGGCCAAACACTAGAAGCTCTTCTAAGCCTGGAGAAAACAAGTACCTTGCCAAGATCTGCCTGCCTGCCTGCTTGCCCGTCTGTCAGTTTGTCTGTCAGTCTCCTTTCTTCCATAACACACTCACTGAAGCTGTCTACTAGGGACAACCAGAGAATAAGCCGTATGTGACTCTGGCCTAGGGGCAAACGTAAAGTAGCCTGGGACATCTACTTCTGGTCTGAAACTACGAATAGAGGCTCTGAGAGCAGAATGTGAACGCAGATTTTCTGGACCGTTCTGCCTCCAGCATTCTTTGGGAGGCTTAGTTCCAGCTTAGATCGCGGGCCCATCACAGTAATAATTCAGAAAGCAGGACGTTAAGCACAAATCCACCCCCACTGACTTTCTAGGACCCTAACTCTTAGTGGCACAAATAAAACTCTTCCTCATTTTTGCCTCCGCATCTGCAGGAATGAGATGATTTCAAAAGCTACCAAGCTAAACAATGGCTCTTGGTTTATTCCTGTCTTCTGTTTAATCCTGTTTCCTTTATGGTTCTGTAATTCGATAAAACCTAAGTAAACTGAACATGAAATTTATTTTCTTTCTTTCTTTCTTTCTTTCTTTTTTTTTTTTGAGACAGGGTCTCGCTTTGTGGTTCAGGCTGGCCCTGAACTCAGCCTCAAACTCATCACAGCAATCCTCCTGCCTCTGCCTCCCAAGTGCTGGGGTTACAGGCGTGAGCCACCACGCCCGGCACTGTGGTATGTGGTACTGATTGCTGCTGGGGTGAGTCTCCATGCCCAGTATGGTATGTGGTTACCAGGGAATCGAACCCGGTTCCTTGTGCTTGCAAGACAGGCACCGGAACCACTGAGCTATATCCCCAGCCCCCCTAAATTTATTTTCTTTCTGAAGATACTTTGATGAGGAAGCGATCACTGGAAAGGTCAACACCATTTTGGGCAGATGGAGATGCAAGAGGTAGAAAAGATACCAGCATGAACTGTCAAGAACCGGCAAGAGCCAACATGGCTGGATCCCTGACTGGGTAAGGAGAAGAGAATCCAGCTTCTTCAGAAAGAGTCCCAATCTGGTGGAAGACCAGGTGGCCATTTGACTTCTTGATTTGCTCCGTCAGGCTCCTCTGAGGAAGCCTCAAACCCCCTTTTGGAAATAATAGTGCTCTGGTCATAAACTGCGGCACTCCATGGGCCATGTTCCCCAGGAGCTGCAGTCCAGGCTCCCGCTGAGTCGGGGCAGCTTACACTGGGAGGCCCTAGAGGCCAGGGATGGAGCTCAGCAGCACCGTGCCTGCCTTGCAAGCACAGGGTCCTGAGTTCGATCCCCAGTATCAAAACCAACCAAAAAAAAAAAATAGTGAAACTAGACTGGAGCCCCACAAGGACAGCGGAGAGCAGGCCGAGCAGGTGGTACCTTTGCAGTACCGGCCATCCGAGGCCAGCTGGAAGCCGGGCTTGCAGATGCACTTGAAGCTGCCGTCCTCATTGATGCACATCCCGTTCAGGCACATGTTCCTGATGCTGCACTCGTCCATGTCTGAAAGGGACAGACGCGCGTCCGGGTCAGGCTCGGATGGGGATGAGTCTGCTGCTAGCACAGCCCACAGACACTCTCCATCCAAGTTATGTGAGGTGTGTGCAGGTGCGTGCAAACACATAAGTCCACGACCTGACATGGCCTCCAGGGCCTGGCTGGCTTATTCACGTCACAGATCCCTCCTGCTTCTAATATAATGAAATAAACCAAAACTACAAAGGATGAGCCAGAAATGTATCCAGCTACGTCCTGCTTCAGCAGATGACAGCTTCTATGTGCTTTGAAGCTACCTTAAAGGGTGGCCAAAAATTAGATTTTAAAACACAAGACTGGACTGCAGAGCATAGCTGAGGCCGCGAGCCCCCGGGACCCTTCATGGTGGGGCTGGCCCGGAAACCACTGCCGTGGTATCTCATTTATAGTGCAGCTGTCTCAGAGGCTCTAGCTCTCGTAGATGCGTAACATTTACACGTAGAGGCTGGAGTCAGATCTCAGTAGTTGGGACCCTCCCTCCCTCGCTGCCTCCCTTGCTCCCTCCTTCCCTTTCTCTTCTCCTCTCTTCCTTCTTTTCTTCTCTCCCTGTCTGCTTCCCAAGGTCCTTCCTTTCCTCCCCTTACTTTCTTTTTCTCGGTTTTCCTCTCCTCCCTCCCTTCCTTCCAACAAGATTCTACCTCATTCCCAAATTTTGGCACCAAGTCGTCAAATGGAATCACCAAGATAACATTCTGCCAAAAATGTTTCTAAAAACAGTTTTGAAAATCTTGTAACATATGAACAGATTCTCCAGATCCTTCCCAAAGACCCTGGCAGATAATGATAAGGATCATTCTTCGCTCTCACTAAAGGTCTGTGAGATGGAAACGCATCCATAATCTCACATAGGAACTATGGGCAGGGATGAAAACAACGAAGCTTCCCAAAGGGCAGAGAGGGGAGGAGGGCAGAGCCCCGGAGAAGCCGGCTCTCTGCAGCCACTCTCAATCAGACTAGCACTGTTTTCTCACTAGGTGGCCACTGTGAACCACAGGACTAGAACACACCGGCTTGAGGACAGACACACAAATTCTGGAAGCATAAAACTAGGAAGCAACGATCTACACCATGGAAGTTCATCCCATCATCAGCAGTGCGGCCCGCACGCCTCACCTTCGCAGTTCTTTCCGTCCCGCGTGACGTGAAAGCCCGCGTTGCACACGCAGTGGAAGCTGCCGTCGGTGTTGATGCAGCGGCCGTTGTTGCAGATCCTGCCGTTCTGCAAGCACTCGTCAATGTCTGCACCAAAGGAGGAGAGAAGGGACGACTGTGGCGAGGGGCTTAAGACTGGCTTCCCCGGGCAGCTTGGTGACTTAGCAAGACTCTGTCTCATCATGAAAAATTCACAAGAGCTGGGCACGTAGCTCAGGGTGAAGGACCCAGGTTCGACCCCGAGTATTAGGACACTGAAAACCACTTATGTTTCCTTCCTTCCTTTTCCTAGCTCATGACCTTAGCTTTGGGCTGCAATTTCTTACTAGAGCTCCTCGATATAATCTGGTGACCCAGGAATGCAGCAGGTAGGGCCATCAGTACTGGAAATCCGGGGACCAGGAGAAAGGCCTACACAATCACATCTTTCCAGCTTCCAATCAGACTTCTTAAACCTCAGTTCCCTTAATGAGATGGAGCCTCCAACAGTTTCCTCACTAACTGCCCGAGTTGGGGTTGACCATGATGAATACTGAACCACAGCTGGTGTCATTCAACCTAGGATTAAAAGGGCAGATCCTTGTTTATGAAAAAATTTTCATACATACATGTAATATCTGACCATAGCTGCCTGCCACATTGTCCTCCTTTGAAGCCCCCCTAGATTGAACTCAATCAGAATAGTAAAACAGAAATGCTAAATTAACAAAAATCACTTGAACCCTCCTGAAAACCACAAATCACAAGACGATGAGATGTCTACTTTCTTTATCTTAATTCTGGTCTATGTACACTTTTACTGATCACATAGTCTTATTCATTTTATAATAATGTGATGAGTATTCTATGTACCCAGTAAACTATTGGGATCTGTCTCCTTTTTTCTATTGTGCTTCATACTGTGCCAAAGAAAGCAACAGGGCTTGATGAGGAGGTGTTAAAAACGATGAGAGCTCAGATAACCTGCATCAGACCTCACATCTACCGAGCCAAGCCACCCTCCCTGGCTCCCGCAGTATCTACCTCCTCTGTTTGGGAAGGCTGCAGACAGGGGGAACATCAAACGGCGCAGACTGTCTGCCTGGCATAGCCGTTGCCAGGGCGCATGTCCAGGACGGCTGCGCAGGGCTGGGTGGGCACCTCCCTGCATGAAGCGAGGCCACCTCCACCTGTACAGGGCCGCACGCCCAGCCCAGGCTGTGGCCTGGGGCGGGTCGACCCCTCAGCTGCCCCGGTTTGACCCGCAGACGCACTTTCCCTCTGGCAGCTTCTGCAGTGGTTTCCACGCGAGTCACCGGGCTAGCTGAGGCCGTCTGGGCTTCTCTCCTGTCTGATCTTTGCGCCAAGAGCCTACGAGCTTCTTCTCTCTCTTTTATTTCTTAATCCTTGCTAAAATCTGACTTGCTCCACGCTTCAAAACATTAGGAAAAGCCACATATTCTTGACCAGACTATTTTTTTAGGATTCGGATTTGAGGCCCAGCATTAAAATAAACAGCAAAAAGTGTTCATCTTTTTCTCTCCTCCCCATTTTCTGAATGGCAGCAGCTCCTAGGCCTTATAAAAGCTTCCACCCCAAGTTGCCTTCTGTCTGTTTCTTCTGTCCCTTCCTTCTGGCCCTCCTCGTCCTTCCTTTCAGCTAAGGACCCTCCCCCAGCGACATCCATCTACTGGACAACACAAGCATGTTCTTGGCTTCTCAGGGATACGACAAGATGAGCCCCTATCAGGTCCACCCTGGGGATCCCTAGGTACCCACATTTACTGCAGCACCAGAGACAGAGCCAATAGAGGGGTACCCGCGGGTGTGCAGGTAGGAAAATGTGGCATGTGTGTCCACGCAGCAAGGCATCATCCTGCCACAAAGACACAAAATCCTATCACCTGTGCCAAAGTGGACGGAACTAGAGACCAGTGTGTTAAGCGAAATAACCAGTCTCACAAAGACAAGTGCCACACATTCTCCCGAGCAGGTGGAGTCCAATGAAAGGTGACATGAAGGGAGAGAGGAGACTGTGATCAGGTAAGAGAGAGGGAAGGAGCAGTAGGCACAAGGGGCTTAAGAGAAGGCAGGGACAGGTCAAGACACCATAGTGCACGTAAGGAAATCCCACACTGAGAGGTAATATTGTGTAAAATTAATGGATACTAATAGAAATGTTGAATAAATTGTTTTAAAAGAAGACAGTGTGCGAGGTATATAGTCCTGCTCCATCTCCCACAAATTAGGTATCGGATTTAATGACAGCTGTCTGCGTCTAATCTGCCTAGTGCCTGACCCTGGGGAGTCCCCTCGAAAACAATTCTCTTTGCTTATTAAACAAGGAAGTCTCTGGTCAGTGTCCTAACCATATACTTTATTTCCCTCTTTTGCAAACTGCCCAAGACATAGTCTATACAAGTTAATTACTTTAATCAGTAGTTATAATACTAAGAAGATTTGGCTTCTTAGTATTTGGCTAAACAGTCAGCCTATCCAGTTGTCAGTAAGCCATGAGTAGAATTATTGGCATGTTGAAATGCTATGTTCCAGGTTGGCTATTTTTTTTTTTTTTTTTTGCTCAAAATTGCCATTTTTAAGTAAGGTGCCAAAATATAGACATATCTTCAAACCAGAACCAAACTCAACAGACTCTGAAACCAATCCACTGATAAAAATTAAAACTTCTATGGGACTTCAACCAACATAAAGAACTTCTTCTAAAGGAAGCAAGTAAAATTATCTCTTATTAATAGCTTCCAATTTCTACATGAGATAAACCTCCCTGCTTTTCCTGGTATTTAACTTTAACTGCTTATTTTTATCTGCTTTTATGAGATTAACGGCACAGTTCAGCTTGCGCCAAATTTATACACAGAGATAGAGATTTCAGCCTTTCAGGGTAGACAATCTTATTTATTTCTATCCCAGAAACATAGTACACAAATGTCACTTAATAAAGGCCACATTGAATGGCTTAACACATCAGTTAATAACTAAACCCAAAGCAAAAATTTTAGGAGAGGACATCTACAGGAATGATTCTCAAATGTCAGGAGGCATCCAGACTGTGACGGGGTCTTGTTCAAATGCTGACCTCACTCAGTTGGACTCCAGTGGGACATGAGACCGCATTTCCAACCGGTTACCAGATAACACTACTGCAGCCACCATACTACGCAGCAAGGACTTAAAACAATTTCCTTAGACCTTTGCATTAAGAAACCAACTGCGCACAACTTCACTGCAATTGTGCTCAGGTTCTGTGACCCAAAGAATAACTGAAATCCTTGGTTGCCAGATGAAAAACCAACAGAGGAGAGTGAAGAGACAGAAAAAGAAGTAAAAGGAAGACGACATTTCCCCTGGCCAAGGGAATAACTTTTAAAATCTGAATTCGTGCCAGGTTCTGTGACACCACCTTCAGAGCAACAACATGTGCAATAAAGTGCAAAAGGCAGTGAGACAAGATGGACTTCTCCTGGCATGGGAGAGCTCCCCAGGCCCTCGCCTGTGTGGACGCCCCACAGCCCCAAGGGACATGTACCTCGGCACTCCGTCCTGGTGAGCGTGCTCTGGTAGCCAGCGCGGCAGTGGCAGGTGTACGAGCCCGGCGTGTTGATGCACTCTCCCCCAGTGCAAGGGTTCTTCTCACATTCATCCACGTCTGCAAGGCATGATGCATGTCAGTGAGAGAGCAGAAGCAACAGCTCATTCTCCTGCAACTGCATAGCATTCTTCTGTACAAATAAAATGTGTGCCTCTTAAGAGATCAAGAGCGTAGGGAAAGGATAGTCTTCCTTTACACTGCAGTGCCTGTCTCCAGCCACAGGAAGCCTGGCCGAGCAGCTTGGGTGGATCATTTTCAGGCGTCAGTTTCAGAGATAAATTCCAAACACACAGCAACCCAAGGCTCCCAGCTAATAACCACTTTGTCTTCTGTGTGAAATGGAAGTTACCTAGTTAAACCTTGACTCAAGAAGATCAAGTGGGCTGATGTTCATTTCAGAAGTAGATTCTGAATAAGATTCTGAGTATCTCTATGCTCTGTGCTTACAACGAAAAAGACGGTCTATGTTTATCTAAGTTCCCCTGCCGAGCTCTGTGGAGGATGTCAGAACAAAACAGGCAGCCACTGCTGAATACAAGGCCCTTGTCAGCACCAGGAAGTTCAGCACCACGCCCAGACTGCTCAACACGATGGCTCCCATTACTGCTTAGAGCAAGTGGTAGCAGAAGGGGCAAATGGATTTATATTCCCCTATGTGTGGAGACAATTCCCCTGTCCACATGCCTTTTAGGGGCTGATGCATTCACCTCCCTGAGCTACAGGCTCCCTCTCCTCCCCAGCTCTGATGATTTCTAGAAGAAGTGTTCAGATCACCCAGAAATAAAACAGCTTGAGAAAGCATGGACTGATTCACAGTAATAGAAATGGAATTTATAATGGACCTGACTCAGAGATGGATTTAGAAGCAAAACAAACGGCCACTAGATAATTTTATTTAATCCATCACATTGATGGTTCTCATATTACATGTATTTTTTTTTCAATGACCTACAAGACTCATCAACAATTTAAGGCTTCTTTCTTCAGGTTTTTTTTTTTTTTTTTTTTTAAGACAGGGTCTCACTTTGTAGTTCAGGCTGGCCCTGAGCTCAGCCTCAAACTTACATCACAGCAATCCCTCCTGCCTCTGCCTCCCGAGTGCTGGGATTACAGGCGTGAGCCACCACGCCCAGCACTGTGGTATGTGGTACTGGTTGCTGCTGGGCGTGAGTCTCCACGCCCAGTTTTGTTATGTGGTTACCGGGATCAAACCCAGGTCCTTGCGCTTGCAAGACAGGCGCCAGAACCACTGAGCTACATCCCCGACCCTTTCTTCAGTTTTTAATGAATGATAATGGAAGGCTGGTAAATACTCATTTTAAACTTAGTAAAATATGCAAAATGTTACCACACAGGTCAGGCTTTCATGTTCTGACTTAGGGTGAATTTAGCAGGAAGCCTTGGATATATTTTACAATGAGTTTAAGGTCGCTATAAAAGACAGACTCACCCCCACAATGTGTTCATCTTCTAATCCCAGAACCTGGGAATGTTAGAATGATAAAAGGGAACTAGAAGTTGCAGAAAAAATTAAGATTGCTGATCTGCAGATGTGGAAATGGGAAGTCTCTTGGATGATTACACAGACAGACTGACTTAACCCCAGCAACATTTAAATGTGCAACAGGGAACTGGAAGAGAAAACTCGAGGCAGAGAAAAATTCACAGAAGCTACATTGTTGGCTGCTAAGATAAAGGAAAGGGCCATGAGGTCCTATTAGCAACAGGTAACTTCTGGCACCTAGAAAAAGCAAAGAAATAAACTCTCTCTGAGAGCTTCCCAAAGAAACACAGTCCAGTCAACACATGGATTTTAGCCTCTTCAAATCTGCATGAATCTTTTAACTCATGGAACCGAAAGATAAAACACATTTGCCTTGTTTTCAGCCATTAAGTCCAAGGTAAGATGTTCTGGCAGCAACCAAAAAACCAGTACAGTCATAGGACAGAATCCTATAGGCCTCCTGGCCTGAGCAACAGACCACATACCGATGCACTCCCCCCGGAGGTCCAGCTGGAAGCCTTTGTTGCACTCGCACCTGTAGCTCCCAGGCGTGGGGATGCAGCGTCCATTCTGGCACAGGTATCGAACCAACTGGCAGTAGTCGGTAGTGATATTGAATGGCACCACCACTGGAAGAAGAATAGTGAATCCCGTCAACATCATGTGTAATGACAGCACTTCTCAGCAGTACTGGACCTAGCAGCAACAGACAAGACGCTGGGTTATAAGGAAAGAGGGGCCCCTCAGTGCAAAAGTCACCCTAAAGGTGCACCAGAAGAGTGAATGTCCTGGACCCACGTGCACCATGGCCCAGGTAAGCTTCTCCTGCCTGCTCACCACGCCACTCTCAAGCCTCCAGGCTAGAGAAATAACATCGGTGCTGAGATATTGCAATTAATACTCTCAAAGCTGCTCTGCGTGCAGCTCCTCCACGACTAACCCATCCTGTGACTGCATTTCAGTCTCCTCCCACGTCTGCCTGAGAACAGCAACAAAATGACAAGTCTCTGGAAAATACAAGACTTCCTGTTGTCTGTGCAACAGGAAAATTAGAAACCATGTATATAATGCTACATAAGCCAAAAATTTAATTCAGCCACTGATAAACATGTAATAAAGTAGCAAAAACAAATAAAAATGTAACCTGATTAATGCAAGAATAATAACTAGTGGGCTTCTGAACTCTTACTTGATGGTTCTCGAGATGGATATGGATAGTCCACTGGTGGCCGAGGGACTGGAATTATGGGTCCGGAAGGATAGCCAGGACCAGGAGGCTGGACAGGGGGAAGGGGGCCCAGGGGTGGGGGCGGATATTCTGGTCTTCCAGGAATCACCATCGGGACAGAGCATAGCTTGTTGAAATCCTCTGAAAAACACAATGTAACAACACAATCAGCTGAGCTGCGGTGACATCACAGACCCACAGAGATTGTTTAAAAGAACTCTGTTAATAAACTGAGCCTTCAAGGTGCAAGGGTCAATCAGAGAAAAGCAAAGAAACTGACTTCTTTCTCATTTTTAACGCTTCATGGAAATAACCAACAACTCTCAAGAGTGTGTGCCACATGCTTGTCCCCAAACCCAGGGAGTCTTTTACCCAGATCAAATTCCACCTAGCAGGAAACATGTGATGCCACTTTCCCATCCAGTCCTACTTACAGATTCCACAAAGCTCCGAAGAGCATACAATATAGTCTTGATTTAAAGTGAGTATCCCCAGACAAGCCTGTAATCCCAGCACTCTGGGAGACTGAGTCAGGAAGACTGCAACTTGAGCCCAGCCTGAGCAACTCAAGTGATCTAGAGACACACTGATTCAGAATAAGAAGGGCTGGGGATGCAGATCACTGAGAAAGCTTGGGCAGTGGGACACCCCTGGAAGTCTCTGGCAAGGGTGGGATGTGACCAGAGGAACCCAGGAGACAAAGAACTTGAAGAAGACCAAGGGCTGGACAAGGGAGCAGCAGAACTGGGCAGGCAGGAGCAGATGTTAGAGTTCAATGAAGCATTCACCAAGGGAGATACTATCAGAGCTGAGAGAACAAGAAGAAAGACTTTTAGCTCTTTTTGTTTTTAGTCAACCAGGTGGGTAGATGTCGTCCTAGAGGAAGAGTTCAGAACTGTCACGGCGGGGGATTCGGTGTGCAGGGACTAAGTTCCAACACTGAGCACCTGAGTTTTGAGATCTCGCGATGGAAGTGGAGACATCACAGCGCAGGTGCTAAGGAGAGTGTACAGCCCGGGAGCAGGCAGTGTAAGCCTCGGCGTTCTGAGGAGAGATGCTATTTAGTCACAGGGACAGATAAGCACATCCAAAAGGGGGGCTGGGAAGGACGCAGGCGTGAGGAGCCGAGGTCTGGGGACCGTGCCAAGAGACAGGGAAGTGTCCACCACGCAGGGGGCCGTGGGGCAGGAAGGACGGTGCTGGCGCCACATCAGGGTCTCCTGAAAGAGCACACGCCAATTTAACCTCCCATTGTCCCCACAAGTGCTCATTTTTTAGGTCAGGTGCTGTTTTTTACCACCCCAAGTCTTTATCGGAATAAATCTTTAATTTTGTGGCATATTTTCTCTGGGCTTCTAAAAAGGTGTTTTTAAATAGTATGATGCTTATATGGAAAGTATTCACTTTATTCATTTATGTTTCCTGCAAATAGCCATAGTTTGTTGTAGTTCTCTTATGTAAATAAGCCATTGTCACAGTTGCTCTGTACCAATAACCAAAGCATGTGATTTTAAACTTTCTCTCTCATGCCAGCATGTTGATTATTTTGTTATCACAGTCACAGTGATTCTCTCATAGTTACTTTCTATATGATTTTCAGCCATTAATAGAAATTAGGCTGGTGATTTATTTTCCTGGTGGACCAAAATTTGACAAAGTCTGACGTAGTCAGGCAGTTTACTGAAATGCACGCACAGTACGCCTCGTGGAACACAGTGTGCTTGTGGCTTGTGGCTGAGTACACTGGGGAACTACGCACTCTGCTGTCATCTGCTCACCCATTTCTCTAGCTTCTTCTGTCATATTTCACATTTCCAGTTCAGCTCAGTTTATGTTTCCTGAGAATTCCATTACTACATCCTAACGATGACCCACCTGGAGTTACGGCCTACAGAGACCCTCCAGCTCTCAAAAGTATTCGGGAAGGATTTTTAGATCATTTATGTCTCTCTGACTCCAAGCACCACATTTTCTTTCGCCACACTATGCCTCTTCCCACAGAGTTATCACCCATGCCTGCCGTATCCATCTCCTGGGTCCCTGCTTCTGCCAAGTTTCTACCACTGAGTCTGAGTCTTTTGAAGTCCAGGATCATATACAACTCATAACTAACTCCTGTGCTCAGCCCAGCCCTGCAAATTATTTATAAGAGGATTTCATCAACTATGCACTGGATCTCTCCGTATGGCTGCTCTCTGAAGGTGCCCACTGTGTTTCCAAGCACTTGTAATGCCCGAGCATCCTTCCTTTTTAATTCTTTTAGGATTTATATGAAAGCAGTTAGGTAGCTGATCAGCATTTCTGCTAATTAGGTGGGTATATTACATAAAGAATGCCATTAAATTCGTCTTAGCCCTGTAGGAAAGTGTATCACACTGGGCTCTACACTCATCCCTGCTTTGTACAGATTAAAAACTTTCCCATGAAACTCTATATCCAGCATCAGCAACAGGGGTTCATGTGGTTTAACTGATTCCCTCCATCTCCACGTATCCCAGGGATGATGCTAATTGTTTTCTTAAAAGAGCAAACAGCTCACTGATCTAAACCCTTCCTCTTTCATCACTTTCCATAGGCGGGCCCAGCATTCTGGAGCACTGGTCCTGGAATGTTTGAGCAAATAAACACCCCCTGCAGATGAGTTCACTCAGTCCATCTGCCTTGACTGAGGCCCAGCTCAGGGTCCCGCAGCTCTGGGGATCTGCTGGGAGAGCGGCTCCCTGCACAGCCACGCACGGCACCTGGAGTCTCCCACCAGCACCAACCCTGTTCTTGGCCTCTCTTCACTATGCAGAGAACAAAGAATCCACAGAAATACCGTGGTGTCTTGGTTTACGGACTCGACTCGGGCAACGATTCGGGAGAAGCTGGCTGTAGTCATGATCCTCACCCAATGTGGAGTTCGCAAACGGAAGCAAACTTTTGCCTAATACTTCAGTTTGTGAACCAAGGTATTATTATACCGCTGATTCCTAAACTGACATACGCATTTAAAAAAGCAGTTTTCTAGGAACCTAAACCCTTTGTTTAGGAAGAAGTTGGGTGCTTCTAAATAATGATCCTGAAAATGGTCCTATAGTAAATTAAGGATGGTTTACTATTGTAGGCCACAGAGAGCAAATGAGACAGAATTTATAACATATCATACCTTAAAATCTAAAGATTATATTCCTTCTTTACCCCACACATTCAGTTCTCAGGATAAACAGAAAGCTTTTCAGTGTTTTTATTAGTCTGCGCTGCTGCAAAAGCACACACTGGCACTGCTAGAACACAAGGCAAAGGGGGTGTGCTCAAGGTGGCACTGCTGTGGCCTCCCTGGGGTGGGAGTCAGAAGACAGCGAGTAACAAACAAGGGCGCTGAGGGGAAGGGCTAGGACCAGGACTGAGCGGAAGCCCTGGGGAAACAATGACTGAGTTCAACAAAGCTCAGACTGAATTCAAAGAAAACGCCATTTTTTAACGCCGCTGCAGTTAGAAAATCAGCTACTGAAAAGAACGATCAAAAGAGGAACAGGGTTCAATGCCGAGACTTTAACTGTCACGCTCAGTGAGTTTTCTTTCCAAGGAGAGGTGTGGGGACTGGGATGTTTCATCCTAGGAGATTTTTCTGGACATTCTTCTCTCCGCTTCCCTGGACATCATTTTAAACCCAACTCCGGAGGAGCTAGTCCTCAAGAAACGCACGCCGTAGCTGTGGCTTCCACGGGGACCCACTGGGAGGCCACCTCAATCATGGAGGGCAGAGGAAGATCGGCTTGTAGAGGTAATGAAAGGCACAAGGGAGACAGAAGAGAAGTTGTGAAGGGAAAACAGGCCTTGGCCACAAGAAAGAGGAAGTTCCAAATGTCGGGAGAAGAGGAAATGTGCGTTTGGGAGAGCTGCTTCCCCCGCGGGGCCTGCCTGAGCCGGAGAAAAGACATGTACTTACGTGAGGGTAAGAGAGCAAGGACTCCTGACAGACGCCATGCAGAGGTGGAGCATCAACCAAGTCGGAAACAGGGGCAGCTACCAACCATACACTCTGCCCCGCTCTGTGCTTCCCCCAGCACGGCGTGGGGAGACTTGCGGATGTCACCTCTTCTAGACCCCACAGTCCAAGGGCTGACCTCGCCCCCCTTCCTTCTGACTCCTTGCACCACACACACCTGCGGGCGTGGGGCGGGTTCTCGGGAGCTCTTACCTGTTGATCTGATGGGACACATCTCGGGGGCGATGGTGACCCCAGGAGACCAGCACCTGCCGACGTCACAGCAGCACTGCATCTTGGTGATGGACTGCGGCAGCTGGTTCGAGCAGCGGCCGTTTGCCAGCGCCGTGTAACAGTACCCTGGGCGGACATCTGCGGGGCAGAGAAACAGAAGCATCCACTGAGACCGCACTGGCCGACCTCGGCCCCTCTGCAGTGCCCGCTCAGCTGTGGCAGGGTGGAGGCACACTCCTGTCCTCCGGAGGGGAGAGGCCGGGCTGGGGGGGCACGGCAGTCAGCTGGAGACACGGGCCTCTCAACTCTGCCCTGTGTGCTGGTGAGATTCCGTCACCCAAGTGGGAACGAATGATCCAAACCATATGAGCCGTAGGAAAAGAGAGACTTAGGAAAACACCAGCCCATAAAGATCCTCCCATACAGAAGGGAGTCTGGGTTGTTCTTGCTTTCAAACTATTTAATTTGGGCCACATCAGGCAAGTATTTGGGTAAATCTCTTTTAAAACAACACTAAGTCTATGTTGTAACCCGTATTTCTAAAAGACCTTCCGGATCTTTCAGGCTGGAACTTGTGAGGTGTTTTTAAGGAGTGAGCTACTTTATAGTCAGAAATAATGCTCATGAATCAGAATATTCTTTTGTCCTAGGGCCGGACAAGATTTTTTTTTTCAAGGTTCTGAGTATCTGCATGTTCAAATCATCAATAACTCTAAATTCTCATCCAACGGGACACAACAGCTGTAGAAGACCAGTTTTGGTTTCGTGGAAAGGTGTCTTAGCAAAGAAGTATGGTAAGATGCATTTATTTCTATGTATCACTTTTATTTGATTATATCATATCTGTCCTGGCAACATCTGCTACCATTAAAAATGGCACACGAAAAGCATCTGAGCTATTCCTGGGACACAGAGGGGCAGGTAGCAGGTAGGAAGCATTTTATCCACCTGGAAGATGCTGAGGCTATACCTCTCTTCAAATAGAATACATCACTGTACAGTCCATAAAAAATATAGTTCAAATATTTTAAATATGCTGGCCATGTCAAAGAACATAAGCAGTAAATCCTTTCATAAAGTAAAGAATGTGTTTATAGTAAAAAAAAAAAAAACAACTCCATTCCTATGTTTCCTCCAAGTCAGAATATTAAATGTCATATCTACTTACAAAGGGTCATCCCTATGATTATCATTTACCTCATTTTTAAAATAAATTGAGTTTATTAGTACATTTTAGGAATACATTATGAGATGTATTCCTAAAAAATTCTCATTGAAAATTTGTTCCTGTACATGATATATCTTTATTCTTATTTTCCCCATCCCCTTTTCTTCCCTTCAACTCCCACTTTCCTTATATACCTTCAAATTTTCTCTTGCCTTTCTTTGCCTTCCCCTGCGCCCCGCCCCCAGTTCCTCTTCCCTTCTGAATATTTTCTTCCTATTTCACAATAACTAACATACATTTTGGATCTCATTTACACCTTCAATTTCTCACACTAGAGAAACGATACAGTATTTACACATCTATGTCCTATTTATTTCACTTATGAGTATGGGCTCAAGATACATCCATTTAGCTATAAATGTCTCTAATTTCTCATTCTTTGTGGCTGAGCAGTACTCCATTTTATAAATTTTTTTGTTAAACCCACATCTTCTTTATTCAGTTTCCAGTTGATGGGAGCTAGGGCTATTTCCAAGATTTAGCTATCACAAGCTACGCTGCTGTATACATGGGTGCACATATGTCACTGTGATATGCTGCTTTTAATTCTTTCATGAATATACCTAGCAGGGAAATATCAGGGTTAAATGGAATCTCTAACCTAGTTTTTTTTGTTTGCTTGTTTGTTTGTTTTTTGGTTTGCTGAGACAGGGTCTCGCTTTGTAGTTCAGGCTGACCCTGAGCTCAGCCTCAAACTCACATCACAGCAATCCTTCTGCCTCTGCCTCCCGAGTGCTGGGATTACAGGCGTGAGCCACCACATCCAGCACTGTGGTATGTGGTGCTGGTTGATGCTGGGTGTGAGTCTCCACACCCAGTACTGTATGTGGTTACCGGGGGATCAAACCCGGGTCCTTGCGCTTGCAAGACAGGTGCCGGAACCACTGACCTAAATCCCCGACCCTCTAACCTAGTTTTCTGAGGAATCTCCACTCTGCTCTCCACAGTGGGTGCACCAGTCTACATTGCCACCAACAGTGGAGAAGGCTTCCTTTCTCCTCACAGCCCTGACAGCATTTGTTGTTGGTTGATTTCTTGATAGCAGCCATTTTTTCTGCAGTGAGGTGGTATCTCACTGTCATTTTCATCGGCATCTCTCAAATGATGTTGAATATTTTTCATGTTTCCTTGCTATTTTTCCTTCTTAATCTGAAAAATGTCTATTCATTTCAGATGCCCATTTTTAAATCAGGTCTTTAAATCTGAAGTGGTTGATATTTGTAAGTTCTTTATATATTTTAGATAGTAGACCTTTACTTGAGGTACAGTTCGTAAAATTTTTTCCCATACTGTAGATGTCTTTTTGCTCTGTTGGTAATTTCTCTTGCTGTGCTGAAGATTTTTAATAAGATGTGATCCCAGCAGTTAATCCTTTCTGCTAGCTCCCATGCTACTTAGGTTTTGGTCATAGTCATTCTTTATGCCAATGTCTCCAAGAGTTCTACCTAACCTCTCTTCAAGCAGGCTTAGTGCTTGTTTTAATATTTAGATATTTAATCCACTCAAATTTCAGTTTAAGTGCACAGCGAAAGATGTAGAGCTAGTTTTAATCTTTGTTAAGAACACTAAATCTTGAAGTTTTGAAAGTTTTAATAAACACATAAAATGAAATAAAATAAAAACAATCTAGAAAAACTTAAATTATATGACATCAAGAGAAGAAGAAAAAATCTATGCAAATCATTAAAATCATGAGTCAGCCTTACACATAGAAGATTATTTCAGAAAGTACTTAAAACCACTGATAAATACAAATGCACTCTCCAGAATTATTTTGTGGTTCCAGTTTCTAAGCCTCTGATCAGATTAATAGTCTCAGCAGAGTCAGAACAAGTTTAATTCCAGTCTGGTCCAGGACAAACGTCTAGAGAGAGGAGAAAGACAGCTGTGCTCTGTGAATCCTCATCTCCATGAGGACCGAGAGAAACGGAAGTGCCTACTTCCTAATACGCAATGCCTTAAAGCCACTAATACCTTACATACTCATTTAGTAAATATTTTGGGCACAGAAACTAGAAGCTGTTAAAAGTGGGAAGAGATACTCAAAACTGGCTTATATCCCAGCTTCAAATGAATGTGGTGGTCAAAACGCAGTGTAAACACTTGACCAAATTATGTGATCTGTACATATAATTTTCCACATGGGCTGTCCTTCAGAGCAAAAGTGGGACCGCAGCTGCCAACGGTAAACTCTTAATGGAATAATGTCTATCATCGTGCAAATTAAGTATGATACAGTGTCACTGCCCATGTGGCCGACTAAGATGCTAAATCAGTGGATCAGAGCTGCTTGATCAAAATCATGAATCCTGGGGCTGAAAAAATTCCAAGTTGCACTTGGGTTACTGGCAGTTCCGAACAGTTCCTGCCCACACAGTAATTATTTTGCATTGATTTTCTTTGGGGGGAGGCCTAGGGGAGAAACTTTGCTTTAATAATACACATTTACACAATTTATACTTTTAAAGAAAACCTATGTACTGCAAAGAGAAAACTGAAGCCAGCGGCTATGCGGAGAAGTTGCCCTGAGGCACACGGGCCAGAAGCTCCGGTTTCCCCTGGCAACAGCGCTGCAGCCAGGAGAAGGTCTGCTCTGCAGCTGGCTCTCTGCACCGAGGTGAGCGGTAGTTCTGGGGTAATCTGAAGAACCACAGGGAGGACACACGGAGCAACAGGAGGGCTCATGGAGTCTTCGTCTGTCTTGACTCCACCCTGGCCAAGACATCTGGCAGAAATGAATAAAGACTTTTTCTTCTCTTCCGAATCATGTGGCCCTTACTCACAGGAAATCATATAATGCCAAAACAAATACTGATATTTTCAGGCCATCCTACATCTCTCCAGGCCAGTCATTCACATTGCTGGATCCAATCAGGACCCAGGCATGTGAGAGCCACAGTGGGGACAGGAGATCCTACGGCACCTCTGAGTTGAAGAGTCACAGCACAGAATCACTATGACAGGAAAACCCTAAACAACATACAGTCAAGTAGCAAAGGAAAATCCCAGAAAATAAACGATGCTGCATGAGCTTGGAGGACCAGTGGGGCACTGGACTGGGAAAGCCTGAGAGTCAGATTATGGGCACAGAAGGTAATGGTGTGGATTTTATGGTTATAAGAAATGTATAAAGAGGGTATTATGTACTACTATCTATCTATAGGGGTTTCTACTGGTTTTCTATTGGATTCCTATTCCAAACAACCAATTTACAAGCAACCTTGGTATTACAGTTTAGGTAAAAGTGTTTCCCAGAAGGTTACATCTTCAGAGGTGCAGATTTCAGAAGGTAATCTGATCATAAGGGCAGTAATTTCATCAGCGGGCCAATCCACTGAGATCATGACTTGGTGGTATGTTTGCACTGATGGAAACCTAGGAGGTGGGCGTCCAGCTGAAGGGAGTGGGTCATGGGGCCTCACTTTGAGGACATGCTTGGGCTCTGTCATGGTCCTCTCAGGCTCCCTTCCTGCTATTTCTAGGTCTTTGTCGCCCACAGCTGACAGTGATCTGCTTTGGTCTACAGCACGCACCCTGCCATGATGCTTGCTTTACCGCGGCCCCAAAGTGACACAGCAGCTACCCATGGACTAAACCCTCTGCAACCATGAGCTCAAATCTACCTTCCTTTCCATAAATCGATTTTCTTGCATTTTTGGTCACAATGAGGAAAACTTAATACACCTAGATCCATTTATGAGTTGAGGACTGACTGTCCTATTTTCAGGATTCTCTGTGGTTGGAGAGATATATGAATGTTAGGAAAGGCAGGAATGTTTCTTGAATCATTTTCTATAGCAAGCTGTTCATTACTGCTACAATAAGGCTCCAAGAAGGAGACAGTGCTTGCCTAGGAATGTGGCAAGAAAACTAACTATAGTTAGTGTTCACAGAAGTCTGGACTACAGACTCAGGCCACCAGGAATCTAAGCTCCCTCTCTGATTTCCTGCTTGACTCAAAACTACTTACCTAGCCTCTCTAAATTTCAGCTTCTTCTCATCTACAATATTGTCTCCAACATTAAATCACTTAATTTACGTACCTTACATCTAAGAGGTGAGCCCTGAATCTTAGTTCCTTTCCTCCTTCCTTTGTAGATAGTCAATATGCACACATATTAGATTGTGTGATTCGCTGTGTTTTACCATCCTGGGGATTGAACCCAGGGCCTTTGTACTGAGCTATATCCCTAGCCTATCTAATCTTTAATTTCTAAAATTTCAAGATAGGTCCTCATTAGGTTGATAAGTTGCCCAGGCTGGGCTCAAACTTGTGTATCTCCTGCCTCAGCCTCCCTGAGTGCTGGGATTATAGGTGTATACCACCATTGTAGCCCAGTATGGAAATATTTGATCAAAAGTAGTTTTTAAATGTAAACCTTTTAATATGCAAATGTATTTTGACCTTTTAACCCAGGCTGGTTGGAGGCTGTCTTTGAGGTTCAGAAATAGTATCTATGGTTCAGATTAGAACTCTTTGCTGATCCTATGCACTGGAAGTCTCGTGCCAGTGGGGGAAGTTTGGAAAGAAAAGGGACTGTACTATGTGAACTACTCTTGTTGCGCCTCCTCTCTAGTTTCAGTATCTAGGAGAGACGCGGGGAAGTTAGGCAACTTGGACACTACTGTGTTTCTAAGGAAATTCTGGTTATACCTCCCCCACCAGTTGCACTTATTCAAATGTCAACTGAAAGCGACAGCCTCGGTTACTAAGTAGAAAGGAATTCAGAGCTTCATGTACAATTCAGTTCTGGCCTGAAATCTCCAGTGAGGATGTGAGGACGTGAGGCTGAGGGTCTTTAAAAATATGGACCAGAAACAAACATCAAAACAGCAGCATTTCTCTTTCTCCAAGGCTCTGTGCCATTGGCTTCCTAGCTTTGCCCTAACATTAACAACAAACCACTCATTTGGTGTTTGACAAATGCTTATCCAGTGCCTGGCACATGAAAGAAAGTGTGCTAGAAACCAGCAGGAAGACAAGAGGAGTCAGTCACGCCCACAGAGAGCCTGCCACCTGGTAGAAGACAAGACATCCACGACGCTCAGGCTTCCCTGCCAGGCCATCCCGGGACGCACGTCCTTGGGTAAGAGAGAACTTTCTAGGTTCTGGGCTGGGACTTCTGATGGGTACAGAAAGGGAAGAGGCCTTTAGTAGGGAAGAAGGGTGTCCACAAGGCTATGACATGTGCGACAGAGCCATGAAGGAACTCAAAGAAATGGGCTGTCGAGTGAGAAGGCTGAGCTGCGCTGCCAGGTAATGGGCTTGACAGTGCCAATCAGGCTATGTCCTTTGAATCTTGAATTTTGTTCTAGAATAATAGACTTGGAAGGGAGTCTTAGCGATTGTGAGATCCAGCAGTTGTCAGATCTGTTTTTTAAGCTGCAGCTTTTTCACTAACATACACGGAGGCCTAAGCCCAGAGGAGAGCAGGACTGCCACTTGCTGTATGTACGTGAGTGCGGGGACAGGAGCCTTCCTCCTCCCACTGTCACCAGCCCCATCTCTAACTGGGTTCACAGCCCCGGAAAGATCCACGGAACATAAACTGAAAATCACCAGTTTCCGAGTCCCAGTGGAAAACTACCAGGGATTTTTGAGCAAGATTGTCATTTAATCAAAGCTCTATTTTAAGAAGATAAATTTGACAACATGGACTGTAGAGAAGCCAGGAAGGAGGGACACCAATTAAGAGGTCATGGAGAAATTTCAGGCCTGAGTTAAGAAAGGCCCTGGGGACGAGTGAAGGTGAGGGTCGCCCGCAAGCGGGGTCCGGGATGGCTTTGAGGCTGGCACCATGAACACAGACTCCACGCACCTGCAAGGCCTCGTGATCGTTCCTCTTTTGTGGGAGCCAACAAATTCCAAAACAAGACCACCAGACGCTTTGGGTCTTTAAAAGGGTACACAATTGTTTGATACATGTTCATAAATGTACATTTTTACCTCAAGGGAGAGATATGTGCCCCCTTCACAAACTTATTTCACAAGATGATCATGAGATGTCCATTATGGAATGGACACACCAAGCAAGCACGCCATCTGGAACTGAACCTACCTATGCATCTCGTTCCATCGGAAGAGGTGTAAAAGCCAGGGGGACATTTGCAGAAGTAACTGCTGACGGTGTTTGTACATTCGCCCCCATCGCAGATTCCGGGAATGGTGCTGCACTCGTCGATATCTGCAACATAAAGAACTGTCTCAGGCTCCGTCGAACACAGTGTAAAACTATTGCTCGGTGGAAGCTCAGGAGATGCACTGACAATCACAACCCTACAAACAGCCACCTTTACAGAATAAAACCTGCAAGAGGAACAGTTTGTTCAGGAGGGTCCCTCGCTCAGCACAGATTTACCCACGGGGGTTTTCCAAATTCAGGAGATCACAGCCACATCAACCTACCCATCATTAGAAGCTACATGTGTATAGCTGCTTCACCAAATAACCAGCATGTTAATGCGCCAAGTGTCATGATTTTTCCCTGTTTGCTCTGTGTTTTGCACTGGGCTAAACTCTTCTAGTTCTTCTGCATCTCTATGTCATTTCCTGTGTTTCTTTTCAACCCGATTTTCCACCAAGCACATACAGGAATCCTTCGGAGATGCCCTTGTGACATTAGGCTGGCCAAGAGTAAGTCAGCCCGAGCAGACGAGGGGTCTTTCAGTGCCCCACCGGGCACCGTGACAGGCTTCTGCGGTCTGTGCAAAGCGCACTCGGTGAATGCACTGTAGCGCACATGGGTCTCCGCTCAGGTTGTGTTCCCTGGAAGATGGGTTGCGCCAGCTGTGGAGAGGCTGTGAGCCCTGGCTCTCATCTTCTCCTGGGACTGCCTAAGCCACTGAAAGCTGCCCAGCCTAATGTCATAGTGTCCCCAGCTACTCCACATCTGATGGCAGATCTTGGGAGAGGGGCAGAGGCTGGTCTTCTGAGCCAGGCGGACACTGAAGACCACTCCCACCCCCACTTCCCTCTGAGACAGCCGTTCCTCGGCTCACCTCATCTGCACAATCCTGCCTTTTCCCTTTCCCTTCTCCCATCCCCATGACATCCAATAAACATCCTGAGTTCCACAGAGGTCGGAGCTGGGGTCTGTCCTCCAAGCCTGAGGCCACTGGTCTCCAAGGAAGCAATAAACATCCCTCAGGACAAACCTGACTGTTTCCTCCAAGCTTTGCAATAACAAAGCCCTCGAGTGGATGGAAGTCAGTAAGTGGCACCAGGAGAGGGAGAGAAGAAATCGAGAACGTCCTGCTTTGGCTAAAAGTGAACTCAGGGCCAAGAGACAAATCCACACGTGCTTCTCCCTAGACAAACACAGAGGGCACCCGTGCCAGCCTTGGAGAGGAGGGACCTACCCAGTCCGTGGGAGTGCACAATGGCCTGGGTGATACTGCAGAAACTCAAGGAGCTGAGGACCCCAAAGCAAGAGCACGTTCTCCAGGCCGGGGCTGCTCCCCATCCGGAAGCACAGCCAGGCTCCAAGCAGATCCCACTTGAGTCCGCGCTGACCACAAGACAGCAAGGACGCTGTTTACACGCTGCTGTCTCCCCTTCTGAACAGCAAAGTCACTGTTCCATGCCAGGCTGGAAGCTAAAACACATAGTATTTCACCGCTGATACCGGAGTCAACGCTAACACAACAGTGTTGTCACTGCCACGCTGCATAATGGAAGAGGTGCGCATCATATTCCAACAGATAGAAACTTCACGGGAGAAGGGGGTCAAGGGCAGAGAATGAGGCTCAAGAGCCAGCACAAAAGCATACGGGCAGTTTTAAAATGGATCCTTTTGTATTTCCCAAGCTATGCTTCCACCCAACTCATGAAGCAAGCGTACTAAGAGCCTCCGCATTCAAAACCTCACTTAAGGACAGAGGAAGATACAATCAAAAAGCCAAAGTATTAAGAAAACTGTACTTTTCCCAAAATGTTCCTAAACATTCATGTCTGAGTCATATGACACTGACCAGAAACACACAAAGGGGCTCGTGTCCATTAGAGACTATTTTCTACCTGTTAACATAAATGAATGCTAGCCAGGTGTGGTGGCTCACGCCTGTGATCCCAGCATTTGGGAGGCAGAGGCAGGAAGATTTCCTTGAGTTCTAGGCCAGCCTGGGCTACATAGTGAGTTTAGGGCAGCCTGAATTACAAAGCAAGATTTTGTTTCAAAATATATATATATATATAAATGAGTGCTACCATCCTTGCGAACACCACTTAACACGTATGATAACCGAAGAGACAAAGTGACCCCACACGTATCAGAGAAACTCACTGGAAAGAGGAGATTTACACGACAGGCAGGTAAAATACCTTTCACATGCCAGCGAGGCTAGATCTGAACCCTTTATTTAAGATAACCAGAATAACGGGAATAATGGCGGTTCTCCCAGGTGCCAAGGGGCAGGCATTGTCTCGCCACCGATGGCAAGTCCCCTGCTCCCCACAGTGTGGCCGTCCAGGGCCTGGCATCTTCCCCTCATCACACTGAAGCTACATTATGGCTGACAAGAGCACAAGGGAGATAAGCACAGAGGGGCCCATCATTCAGAGCCAGCAGCCCGCTGGGGCTGGGCGGGGTGGGGATTCCTTCGGACCCAAATGCCTTCAAAGGCCAACAGGCAGGACGCGTCGTCACATCCACCTTCATTTCCAGTCACACCTAGAGGAGCTGGGACAAAAGATTACCCCCAAAGGAGCTTAAACTCCTCTGAATCTTCCTCAGTCCCCCGGTGGTGACGGTGACTCGCCCACCCCCTAAAGACTCTGACCTCCGTCCTGCAAATTCCAAATGACGGAAGCAGGAGTCGAGATCACAGAAGTCCCCGAGAGCCAAGGGCTGGGGTAAGGGTCCAAGCCGGAGTTACACTCTGGGACACGTGCTCCTCCTCAGGCCTCCTCCCTCTGTGCTTATCTCCTGCTGACAGGATTTCAGGAATCCCAGGCGACAGGAAAGCCCAGCACAGTGACACTCACAGTTTCTGTAAATCAGGCTGTATCTTGCACCAGTGCTAAGAGAACATGGGCCGGGGCAGCCTGGGAGGCAGGGGCTCAGCTGGAAAAGACAGTCCCAAGCTCTGGGCCCCTCTCCTTATCTCCCCACAGTGGCAGAAGGGGACAGCAGAGCTGCCAGGAAGTAGCCTCGGCGGCTCACACGGGACCCTGAGAACAAGACAGGCAGCAGGTCCTTCCCTCACTGCTGCGCTGACCCCGCCCTGCTCTTCCTCCAGCTCTTCTCTCTCCTTTCCGACATTCCTTCACCCTCGACTTGGGAAACACCAGTAAGAGACAAGCGGAGTCCAGAGGGTCGGCTGGGATGAACCTCCCCACGTCACGCTCCTCGGCCTCATCCGGCAGCTGAAGCAACTCAGAGACGGCAACTAACGTGTCCAAGATCACAGAGAATGGAGACCACCAAGACCAGGCCGGCCCACCGCACCCTGGGGCTCCTCTGCCTGTTCTGTAGATTGTGTTCAGCCCGTCCTATCGGGGGCGGTTATCTCAAACTGTAGGAATCACAACCAGCAGCCAGCTGCAGAGAAGGGGCCCCACCCTTGGCCGTGGTCAATGGTCCCCTGAACTCTCCATGTCGTCCCACAGGATACAAGCTCCTCATAGCAAGGAGCCATCAGATAAATAAGCCATTACTTTGGAAAGGAGAAGTCCTGAGGTTTTTGGCTCACATATTAAGAAGGCCATGGACTTAAGAGCCACAGATTTAAAAAACCCTATGCATCATGCAGTGCTATTCTAATTGCTAAAGGCTGATTTGACAATCTAAATCCCAAAATATTAGTGGTTAATTAGGAATCCAAGAGACTTCTTCCAGAAATAAAACTTAATCCTTTAATTATGCTTTTTATTTCTTAATCTCCTCCCACAGTAACCTATGCAAATATGAACTTGGTTTCTGAAAGGAAAAGGCCGTGTGTTCTTTCAGTGCATGCATTCCACGGTCGTCAGAAAAATCAACAAAGAGGTGGGCATGAACTCTACTTCCCCTTTCCCAAATCACAGCTATAAATCTCAAATATATGAAAATTTTTCTTCCTCCATGTATGAAAACCTTATGAGTATTGTTTAATCACTTTAGCTTGTTCATTTATATTCAATATGTACCTGCACTGTGGTTATTTACTCAGACATAAACCTTGGTCCAGACATTGTACTTATTTAAGTTTTGGGAAGAGGAAGATACGGTCAGAAGGAAGACGGACCTCTGCAGAAGGAAGACCTCAGGAAAAGCAATTTGAGTGGAGCCTTCCTGCTCCAAAGGAGTGTGGATGAGCCTTTTGAATATACCAAGACTGGGCAGACTGAACCAGAACTTTTTATAATTACTTTTAAAAGAACCCAATTTCTTCTTCTCTGAGTCGAGAGGGAGATCTATTTAAAAAGCTAAGCAAAGCAACAACAAAGTCCCCAGAACGACGCTGACTGATTGCTGTGCAGTGGGTCTCTATGTCCCCCAGAGGCTGTGTGCAGACAGCTTGCTCCACACCCTCAGGTGCCCCTGGGAAGGAGAGCTTGGAACGGGAGGGGTGGGGCCTGCAGGAAGCAAGTTATGCAAAGCTAGGTCATCAGGCTGCACCCTTGACGGGGCGACTGGGACCCCTGCATCTCTCTCCTCCCTCTGCTCGCTTCCTGGCTGCTGGGAGGTAACAGGGCTCCTCACCAGGGACTCACAGCATGCATTACGGCCTCATCACAGGGACACAGGCCATGGAGCCAAGTGACCATGGATTAAAAACTCTGCAAGTGTGAGCTGAAACGAACCTTTCCTCCTTTAAAGTTAATCACTGCAAGTATTTTGTCACAGTAAGGGAGAGCTGACTGACACACAGGGAACAGAGCCCTACCGTTGCGCAGCCACCTTGTTCAGGGATGTACCAAATCTCATAACTGGAAGAGAACAAGGGAAATGAAAGGAATTCTCAGGGGACTTTCTGAAGCTCTTCCCACTGAGTGAGACAGGCCAACAATGAATGTTCAGATGGGCCTCCAGGACAGAGTACATCAGAGACTAACAGGATATTCTCATCTAAGGTCAATTTTACTTAGAAAAATAAAAAAGGAGGAAAAAACACTGTCTAAATTTAATGTAATAATAGATAGCGGAGAGAGAAAAAAGTTCTAGCAAAACATGTTCTACTTTTATCTTGCTACCAATTCCAATATGTAGCTGAGAGCTGCTTTTGTGTGTGTTGAAAGGAGTAAGCAATTCTTGGGATGAAACGTTTTGATCCACTGGATAAACCACCACCATTACGGGTTTCATGGCATTAATAAAAGGACTTGAATCATCTCTCTTTCAGTGTGGGCGTTCACTGTGCATCTTCTGTCTGGTCCATATCCAGAGGGCACTCCCGACTATTAACTGACTCGTCCAAGAGAAAAGCAAGAGACAGAAGACACATACCATAATATTTTAGAGCTCTAAATATTAGAAAATGCCATCACTAAAATTGAGTACAAGCCTTCACAATATAATAATGTCACCCAATTGTGAGTCGAAGAGGCCAAAGTCAGCACTCTAGATGTTCTTCTGGGGCACATCACCAACCCAAGACATGGTGTCCTCTTACTCATGGAACCAAAGTGTAGAGCCAGCTGGGTTTTTCCTGCCCCTTTCAATATGAACAGCATCTAACTCAGATCTATAATATAGCTTCTACAACACATTCACCTACAGAGAATTGATTTTGTCATTCTTTCAAAGCTTAAATGTTTCCAGGAAGCCCTACTTCAGCAAAGATGGACATATTTTTTTTCACAGCTATCTCAAATAACTATCCAAAACAGTCAAGCATGCAATAGCAATTTATAAGTTTGATTATGATCAATAATCTAAACATATTCCAACTCTAAGAACAAGTTTATCAGAGTTAATTATTTTGTTCAGGATGAGTAAATATTAAATGTCTGGCATATCACATATGAACTTCACCTTGAATTAAAGCTGTCTTTTGCTAGTATGATATACCAGGCAGGCAATAAAGGGGCTACCGAAATAAGTCCAGCCAATAACTCCTCATTGCTAGAGTTTAGGAGGAAAGACATTAAGCACATAAGTTTAGTAAGGGAATTAAAATTATCAAGATGCTATATGTATATCAACTACTTCCCCTACATAAATGTATTATGTATCACAAAGATATACCAACAATTTACTTATTTATTTATTTTTTTAAAGGTTTTTTGAGACAGGGTCTTGCTTTGTGGTTCAGGCTGGCCCTGAGCTCAGCCTCAAACTCACATCACAGCAATCCTCCTGCCTCTGCCTCCCGAGTGCTGGGATTACAGGTGTGAGCCATCACGCCCAGCACTGTGGTATGTGGTACTGATTGCTGCTGGGTGTGGGTCTCCACACCCAGCATTGTTATGTGGTTACCGGGGATCGAACCCAGGTCCCTGAGCTTGCCAGACAGGCGCCGGAACCACTGAACTATATCCCCGGCCCTATACCAACAATTTAAAAATGAAAGAAAAAGTTTTGCACTGTAAGCTTGGTAAGTGACATGGCTTTGAGAATGTTTTTCTGTTACTACCAGACAAAACTGTATATAAATGACATGAGCTCTATGAAAGAAAAGACAGCTCAGTGATGCGCATTCATTTTCTAGACACATCTCTCTTACAAAGTAATGATTATTTCACTTGGAATCCAGGCCTATTTCTGCAAGTAACAGTAGAGGCAAATATGAACACATTTTCAGATACATATTTTTTAGAAGTTCAATCTATCAGCTAAATGCAAACATAAAAATTGGCCTCAAGTTATGTTTCTGTTTGGCAAATATTAGAAGGTTTCCACTTGACAGGTGTCACATCCCAGAAATGCAAAACCTATGCTTGCACTAGGGGCATAAACAAGAGTTCATCGCTCTCCCTGCTCCCCAAAACTCAAACATACATTTTATCTAGAAAACCATCAGAAGACACATCACTCTGAATGACATCTAATGATCAAGTTTAAATCCATGTCTGTAGAACTATGCAAAAACATGTGTCTTGAACATTTTAAACCAAATGTTGGTTCAAAAATATTTCATGCTTTAATATTTAATGTGATTCAGATGGACCTCTTATTTTGGAGTCTATAAAAGTGGAAAAAGCTGCAGGGTTTTTCTGGTTCAATGATACGGAGGCGTATTACTCCTGGTAGGAATATTATATTTGCACTTCTATGGGGAAGACAAAGATGGGGGGGTTAAGGAATAATTTGCACACAAGCTTGTGGTGAATGCTGAGCTCCATCTGCCTCCCCACCCCCTCGGCAGCAAAACAGATTTCTTACCTTCGCATTTTTGTGACACTTCATTAAATTTGTGTCCAGCAGGGCATTTGCACTCAAAAGACCCAACAGTATTAATGCAATTTCCTCCTTGACAGAGCCCAGGGATGGCCTGGCATTCATCCACATCTGTTGGATTTTAAGAGAGAGAGAGAGAGAGGCCCATATGAAATCCATTGCAAAAGAAAATGTGACAGTTTACGCACAATTACATTATCACACTTCTATCAATGTGTGCATTCCAGGATTTGGATTAGTAAGAGAAACTGTCTCAGAATTACATGACATGAAATAAATCATATTATCGAGACAGTTTGGTCAATACTGTTCTATAAGAAGATTTCTTTATTTCCCACATTCCATCTTCCCTCATACTGAGAGACTCTTCTCCTCTAACTTGTGGGCTTTATTACAGATGCAGTAAAGTGTAATGATGCAAGGACAGGAACCTAGTAATCACTGTCTCATTATAATGGCCAGACTGGCAGTGGGAATCAGTTACTCAATAATTCCTTAAATATAAAAATGCAATACATTTTTACAGCGAAGCTATCTTTCCGAGGTGCACTAATTAATTCCATTAAAACACAGTTGACTTGAAGTCCCTCTACAAGATAGCTGATATTTTTGCACAAATGAAGCAGACATCTTCCCTATACACACCTTCTACAAAGTTGTAGTTTAGTTTTTTGTTTGTTCATTTATTTTTCCAATACCAGGGATCAAACTCAGATCCTTGCACTTGCCAGGCACGTGCAGTACCACTAATCTACATCCTCAGCCCCAGAGTTGTTTTGTGTAATAAAAATTAAACAATTGGGCGAATCATGGCCAGTAGTCTGGTGACTCCAGTGAGCACGTGGCCCAGCTGCAGGTCGACTCTCAGGAAGGGCAGTGACTCAGGAAACTTCTAGAAGTTGGATCACGGCCCTTCCTGCTCAAAACCCAAGTCTAGACCTGGACAGCTGTGCTCTCTGGGCCTCCCTCATCCTCCTATTCTCATCCCTTCATGGGACACAAGCTGCCTGGAATGTACCTCCAGGTGCTAGAGAGGCGGCTCCACGGCCGGAAGTGCCCTCCACCGGCTGTGCTGTCCCACTCTTCTGCCTCTGCTCTGAAGCTGGCGTAGCCAGTGCAACAGCAACACGGTCCCTGACTCATCACCAGCTCACCTGATTGCATCTGTTTTGTTTCATTTTGTAAACTGTGTCCCATCTAGAGAGCTCTGTCCATTTCACACAATGATCCCATCCCCAACACCTCAGGACCAACCTGCGGCCCTACAAGTAACCTGAATACTCCCCTTCTCAGTGCACAAGTCAAGCTCACGACATGAGGTTAAGAGGACTGTGCAAGTGCACTTACATTCCCTTCACTTTTTCACCACTAACACCGAAAGTGCTGGTCTACGAGCGCCCCCAACAAAACAGCTGATGCTCCTTTGACCACTTTGAATATTCATACAGAAACTGGGAAGTCAAGTGTCCTCCTCAGTGTTGCCCTTTACTGAGGAAGCAAGAAAGGGGCTGTGTCTGCAGCCTCCTGACCCTGCACCTGGAGACAGCCGGCGCAGAGCGAAGCAGGAGGAGCTGTTTATTTATAAAAGTGCCACCTGCTCTCTTAAATGCAATGCCCTGACCCACACTGAAATATAATTGGATTATGTTTTATAGCCAATTTCTGTTTCATCTTGGACCAGAATTTTCCATTCTCTTCATACAAGATGTTGGATATGTTTATTAAAACGTTATTTGAAATAGAGATTTTCTATCTAGGCAAATCTAGATAGTCTTGTTGATTGAGATTCTTGGCCAATAGAAGATCAACACGGGGCAGCTGTCTGCTGGCTGTGTATCCGAGGCTGAAGGCCGGACAAGCTCCCTTATGAACTCTTCCCTCACCCCACATCTGACCCGAGGGCTGGCCAGCCCAGCGAAAGAGGGAGTCCCCACATGGCTAGAAGACTCTCTCCAGAAACTAAAAGTAATGAAAGACAACAACAACAAAAGTGAAGAACTGCACTCTCTGAGTAGCAATCTGGCTGCTATTTTAACCCCACTGGCTTTCACCACATTTCTCATTTAAAAAACAAACAAACTAACAACAACAAAAAAAAAATCTTTTTTTTTTTTCAGATGTTGACCAGCATCCAGGAAGGAATGGCAAAAAAATTCAGGAAAAATCCAGATCATAGGATCTGAGCAGCAAACAGCTCTTCCCTCTCCCCGATCCTTCCCTGTCCCCCTCGTCTGCTAGCACCCCAACTTCCCAGGTGGCTCAGGAACAGAAGCTGGGCCTGTCACCAGCTCACAAGGATTAGCTGACATCAGAAACCCAAGACCACGAGTGTGACTTCATACACAGGAGAACAATAAGCAGGCGCAAGGGAGACACCTACTCCTTGTTCCCTAGAACCCTAGGAACTGTCCCGTTGTGACCTCAGGGCTCCCCATGACTTCCTGCTGCTCTTGACCTTCACAGGACATGTTCAGGGCAGGCACAGGTGGCTGAGTGCTGGGGCAGGAGAAACATCGTCACAGTGAGATGAATCTACCGCAGCGTTGCGCACTGGGGATCCACAGAACTGTGCGGCCAAGCTCCAGGCGCTTCCCTGCACGTCACCTTTAGAATTAGCATGCCGCAAAGACCCAAGCTATCGTCCACTTGCCCCCACATGCACATCCTATTTTGAAAATGCTGCAAGTGGCTATAAAAAGCAGCGGCGAGGTCTACAGGGAGCAGCTGGTCCTGGAGTTTTCGGTCCCATCAGTTTAGTGCAGAACGGCCCCTGTTCACTTCCTCCTGCCAGACATCCAGACAATAAAAGAATTTGTACAGCTGGAGAAATGGGAGCAAAAGCCAAAATCGGAGGAAGGGCTTCTCGGGGAGGCAGAAGAAGCAGTGAGGAGGAGACATCTGGGGATATTTAAAACTGTGAAACTGATCCTAATTTATTTGACTTGTTTTTTAAAAAAACTGCATAATGTAGCATGTGCAGTGTTAAGAGGAGCACTGTGCTTCAGGTCAGGTGAGTACAATCCACGAGATGGAGGAGCCCCAACGGTTCCAGGTAAAGACAAAAAACACTACCAACTATCTTGTTCCCAAATCCCACTTTGGGTTTTTTCATGGCACTGCTATAGTGTGTGATGTTGGGGTCAACAAAACTCCAGCAACCTGCAGTCAGAGGGATGCAGAAACCTTCTGGGGTCAAGGAGGCCTCTCACAAGGACACCCAGTTGGCTCCACCACATTCTAAGGCCTCGGCTGCATGTCGTGCAGCAGCGACGTTCTGGCCTCGTGTGGATTCCTGCCTTCCACCCATCTGACCTAGCAGGGAGCAGAGCACCCCACTTACCTTGACACGCTCCAGTACGGATGTTGGGGATAAAGCCTCGGCGGCAGGGGTGAGGCTGGGGTGGACACATCTCGCAGGGATGGCCCCAGGCCCGGCCCACGGTGGCGCAGCAGAGTGTCTTCGTGCAGACGATCCCGCTGAGCTGGCCCTGGCACATCTGGTTGCTGACCACTGTAAAGCACGGGCCTGTCCTGTAATCTGAAAAGAAGAGGAGTCCATGAAAGTCCTGCCAGAAGAACCTCCATGCAGAGGGTGGCTGGCTGTACCGGCTATTTCCAACACAGTGGGTTTCTCCAAGAGAACAGGGCACCCTTGGCCAAAGCCCTGGAAGACTTCTGCTGTCGGTTCCACTTGCCTTGTCTGCAAAATGGAGATAAAACATTACTTTCTGTCCACTTTGAAGACAATGTTCACAGGATCAGAGGAGCTAGTGGAAAACTCTTTATACCAGTAAACTGTTGTGCAACTATGACAAAGGGATGTTGTTATACACTCATCACTGAGGAAACATGTGGTGCCTGCATTGAAGCCAAGGTGTGCTGAAGACACCTGCATCTGCACGCCTGTGTTCACGGTGGTGCTATCACAACAGCATCCCGGCCTTCACTGCTACATGTGTCACAATAGATAGGAACCAAACTGCTGGCCAGCTGAGAAGGGATCAACAGGGAACGTGGTACAGACGGTGGGAGAGTGAGTGTTCAGCACAGAAAGACAAAATCCTATCATTTATAACAGCAGGGAGGGAACCAGAAGCCATTACGTTGAGTGAAATAAGCCAGAAACCAGAAGACAATGGTCACTTATGTGAAATATTAAGTTTGTTGGGCTTTTTTTTCTGGGTACTAGGGATTGAACTTAGGAACTTGCACTTACAAGGCAGGCATGGTGACACTGAGCTATACAAAAAGAGAGGCCTCCTTGACCCCGATATACAAAAAGTTGATCTCATAGACAATGAAAGTAAATCGAAGTTACCAGGCCAGGGAGAGTGGATAGATGGGGGAGGTTAGGCAGTTAGTAACAAACAATGGTTAGGCGGCAGCAAGTTCCAGTATGAGATTGTATAATAGGTTAACTACAGATAACAGTAATGGACCAGACCTCACAGGAGCTCCCAGAAAGTGCACTGAAAGTATTCTTCAGAGAAATGATCATTGTTTCAAGAGATGTGTTTAACCTGATTTAAATACCGTATGATGTATACATATATTAAAACATCCCATTACCTTATCAACATATACAATTTGTGTGCATTTTTGTGCCAGTTAAAAAATAAAGTTGATAAAGGAAGGAGCTAAAATTCCAACCTTCATAGAGCTCACAGCCTATTGTTTTTTAGGTTAGAAAAAGCGACGAACCTTGAAACTTGCAAAAAGGTAAGCTATGGTATCTTATCTCTGGGTGTTTCTTGAACCAAATAAACAATAGTCTATTTCTTTTGGATTAAACCCATCTCATTTCAAATACAAAAAGATGCAAGTAAAAAATTTTTTTTGAAAAATACACTCATACAAAGCACAATAGGCATTTAATATAAATCATTAGGACACCGGCCTGAAGTCACCGTAATTCTTGAGGAAAAGGACCATCTGAAGGCTACTAAGGAGACGCTAAGGCCACAGGAGACTTGCCAAGCTCAAACCCTCTTTCCTTTTCCTTGGCTAAGGGAGAAAGTCAATCTAGATTGAGCGGCCAATAAACAAGAAAGATTAAGATGCAGTAAGTACAGCGGACTGAAGCCAGCTGGTGAGAGAAACCAGGGCTGCAATACCCAGCCTTGTTCCCCAGGGCCTGGACCAAAGGGATCTCCCCCATCCAGCTCGCCAAGTGTCCAGGCACAGCGACCTGTGTGTCCAAGGATGGACCAAAGTGTGAGTGTCCAGCCTTTAGCATGCCTGGACCACAGAGGGAAGAGGCACTGTCTTGTGCCAAGTATCAAATATACAATTAATGTACACAAGTAACATAACTTCCTTTTGTATATGTTAACTCATTAAAAAATGAAATAATGCAAGCCCAACTTCATAATTACATAAGAACACTTACATGTCTGCCCGATAACAATAAATGTGTATCTCCACAGGCACAGACATGTAGCTCATCACTGTTGCACAAGTGCGTGTAACATATCATACACGTGCATTTCCCTCTGACTGTGCAGCAGGAAGTAGCACTACCCACACCCACACACGCAGCTCACAGTGTCATTCACCCAGTCTGAGCTCCATCACTGTGCAGTGACGAAAGACATCCTTAACAGTTGCGTCATAGTGTTAAATGTTCATACTCTCGTAGGGCTGCATTCCCAGGTGCCCACGGGCTGTAGGCTGCGGCTGGACCCTGAACTAAATGATCCCCGTGTGTGCGTTTCACCACTGAACTCTGCCTTTCACTAGAGTCATACTTGTGTTCACAGAACCGCTGGGTTGTTTCCGATTTCATTGTCCTCTTAGTTCAAGCAGCTGATGGACTATAGACATGAAACTTCCTGAACACAGCTCTACCCACAGATCCAGCTCAAGGGGACAGTCAGGACCACAGCAGCAGGGGCCACGGCTGAATTTCCCCCGCAGACAGCCCTCCACCCTGCCTGTTCTCGCTCGCTCGCTCGCCCTCCTCCATGGCATCCCCACCCACCCCGCCCTTGGCACGGTGACCCGTCTGCCTGCTACGCCTCTGCCTGCATTCCTAAGTCCCTCTTCACTCTCCCCGCTGTCTGGCCTGGACCGCACACTGGTCAGGGACCATGCAGGCCTGGGCTGTGGGATCAGCCTCCTGAGGAGCTCCAAGTCCTGAACCACCCGGGCGACCACATCAAGAGCCCGGCTCTGAGTCAGGAGGATGCTCAGGATGTCCCATCTCCACATCCGCCTCCCGGCGACAGGGTTTGCCAGAGTGCTGCTGGACGCTGCTGGAGTACAACACTCATTTTAATGTGTACTGATAAAAAGTATGAATGGCCCGCACTCGTGATTTCACAGACAGGTTTGCAGTGATGGACAGGAGGTTCTAGGAAGTGCTGGGTATTGAACCAAGGGCTTCACATGTTTTAGGCAAGCGCTGTACCGCTGAGCTACACCTATAGCAAAAACTCTTCTTTAAATTTATTTTAACCTAACCCTACCCCTCCCTCTAGCCCTAACCCTTAACCCTCATCCTGATTTAGCAAAATCTTCTGACTCAATGTTAAAAAATAACATGTTAAGCAGAATACAGGTTATGCAGATTATAGGCAACAGGCCCCACAAGTAAAGACTTCCTTTTCCAAGGGCAGACCTGAGACCCGCATTCCCTAGAGTCCCCCAGCCTCACCTACTTTCCCAGCCTAGCCTCCTGATACTTCCTGAATGTATTGTTTGTGTTTATATATCTTCTTACAGTTGTGATTTTGTTTACTCTTACATATTTAAGTTCTAGTTACACTTTAATATTTCACGCTAAAGGCCACATTCATTCAAAGGTTGCTACCTTTTCCCACAGGCACCAAATCCAAACAAGAACAGAAGTCGAAACGCTGAACCACTGAACAAAATGTGAGCACTCCTTTTTTGCTGCTAACAGACGTCTCTTGGCACCAGCATAATTTCTAACAGACAGGCTGCATCGCAATCAGCTTGGACAAGGTGAACTATGCACATCATCTTTCTCTGGCTGAATCTTCCAATTATCATGTTTAATTTTATATATGCATGTGTGCCTTTTTAAAATCACAACTTTAAAATCACAATCACTAAATATATAATCTTGACTCTTACTTGACTTTCACTAAACATTGCCAGAAACATTTTCCCAAGTAATTAAATACTACTCCAGAATGTGATTTTAACCTCTAGTTTTCTATCAACCAGTAATGAATTCAATAGGTATTTTACTGTGTGACATGTGAATAATTTCTATTTCTCCAATATTATGTACAGTATTTAGTGTACATTATCAAATGTTTCATTTTATGGTGAAAAATGTTTCATGCGTCAATAGCCATCAATTTTTATGACTCCAGCTACTTTACATCTGCAACTAGGGAGATCAGAGCAGCATAATCTTGGATTTAAGAAAGCAAATAAAAGTTTCTATGTCAAATAATAAAGAAGAAAACATGGATCGGTTCTTTCTCTGCCACTAATTTATGGAAACGAGAAAATGCTTTAATCAAACAGAATCAATAAGCATGCCATTTCCAATCGTTCTTAGAAAGCATAATGGGACATGAATTTTAATTTATAATCCTTTCTCACACTGCTGAATTTGTTTTGCCTTCTGATTTTTCCAAAATACCCTTACTTCGAAGGATTACAAAAATTCAGGGTAGATACCAACCTCGTGTTTCATTGAGCAACACCAGCAAAATCCAGACACACTATGAAATGCCAAGAAAAATCGGATTCAACCCTGTCTACCACTGATTCATGGCTGGAGATGTGAATTCCCTGTTGGAAGGATCTTCATACAAAGAAAAATACCCCTCAAGATGTTTCCAGGGTCAATAATCTCTTCCTTCAATACAAAAGGACATTGAATAATATGAGAGTTACCGATTATGACAACTCATGTCAGGTCCCACGCAGTCCACAGGGACCTGTCTTTATTAAACATGCTGATCGATGGCGAATTGTTTGAGCATATGGAACAGGATCTAGGGACCTATCCCATTTCCCTGCTTGGTACTTATCATCTTGCACAAAGCAGTTCTGGAATGGATTTAAAAGACCTGGCGAAGGTGATGGGCGGGGGGAGCAGTAAAGAGAAAGGCATCTGCGTCACCTATCTCCTGTATGAACTGCTGATGGCTGAGAGAGAGCCGCGCGACCTGGACGAGACACACTTGGAAGGAAAGTCTGCTGGAAGGTAAATGTTGTGCTAATGTGGTTTTCAAATGTCATTCCAATTCGGCGGTATGTGCTTTCCATCCTGTGCCTCACTCAGCTGCCAAAGTTATGCTGTTTTCAGTTCAATACTCCAACCACAGAAAGCCTTTGCCCAGGCTCTTAATCCCTCACTAATGACCCAATTATTTACAATTATTCCCATAGCACATACCGTATGTGATATTAAGCTAAACTTACATCGTCTTTCCTTTTTGCTTTGCCTTGCTTTTCAGATAGCTCCAGCACTAGACAGGAATGTGCCTAATTCCCTGCTTGTGTAATGTCTGACTCACTGCTGGCTTCGACGTAAATCATTATTCCTAATGCAACCAAAATATAGTATTAGAAATACTTTCTATTTGCAAATCGCTCTGCAATCACTTCCATATAAGACCTCCATACGCCACCAGGGCAAGCCTCTCTACTTTAAAATGTATGTTAATTGTTCTTTGCTGGCTCAAAGGAAGCCCCGCCTCTCCCGTTCCCACTCTGGGCGGTTGGTTAGCTCCAGGACTGCTCCCCACCAGCGCTGGCCTCGGGGCCTCCTTCCTCAGCTCGTTCCCACCCTGTGGCTCAGAAAGCCCCGCTGGCAGCGCTGCCCGCACTTTCCTTCCCGGTCAGACTGTACCCCGAGGCAAACGCATCACTCCCACCGAAGGGGTATGCTGGGCATACCCTTGTGGTTCTTGTCACTCCTGCCCAGTCGCTAAACCACAAATTGTGGGGCATGCACAAGGATATAATTTTGGACACCAGGTGCCAATTATTTTAAATCTTTCTCTTCATAAAAATTTCGAAGAAAAGAATGAGCTCTCAATTGATCCATGACAAGGAGGGCCCCTCCTTCTGATTCAGTGGTGTGTGCCATGGGATCCAGACCCTCACACTAGGCAAGAGCCCCCAAAACGATTCCCCTAGAAGTTCAAGGTTGGGTGCCTGTCTCTGGCCCCCACATATGTGCCAAAACTGGGAGTGTCTGCAAGATGATTAACTGCTCACTTGAAAGTCTCACCCTGAAAACATGCAATGCTCCTTCAGAAATCTGGACACTATTTGGCCACATCCCCAGGACCTCGCAGTTGGATGGAGTATCTCATCAAAGCCAGAGTGTTAATTTCCAGTGTTGCTCTGCTAGGAGACGACGTCATTATATTCTCTATTAATGGTATTCTAATAAGCTACATCATCTACAAACTCACCAAAGCCAATGACCACAGGCAAACTTTCGGCAGGCTGAGCATCTATCACTGCACTACCTGAAAAGTCACCTGAACTTCACTTCCAGGCTCTCTCCTCGTGGTTTCTGAAGCATTTTGGCCCATATCACGTCACACTGCACCCGGGAATTCTCATCCAGCCCCTTGCCAGAGCTACAGCCTGCACCTGGCTGGAATTCCAGGGCTACTCTCAGGTTAGAACCCAAATACTGCGATCAAAATTTATAGAGTTGCATTATCGCAAAGTGATGTGATTTAAGCCACTGCACCTAAAGCATGGTTTAAATGTAACTAAAAATAACTTGAACATGTTAGAAATATGGCATACGGATAAGCACAAAACCATTTCCAAGTTAATATTTTCCCTGAATTTTAACTTTTTGAATTCCTAAATTAAAAATATCACCACTATAAACTTAAATGTAAATATCATTCAAAACTACAGAAATGAGGCAATGCATTGGGCACCTTTTAATTTAACATGCAATCTAACCAACTCCCCCAAACCCGGCCACAGCTCTGTGGGACCCAACTGTGAGCGGCAGCATTTCAACCACAGAAAATTGTTACCACATTTTATTCTGTTCCATGATGAAGAAAACAGGAAGAAATCATGTTTGGAGTAAGAGAATATTTCATTTCAAAATAATAATTCACCTGACATTATTTATGAGTTCACTATTAATCCTGTATGCCATTACTGATTTTTTTTCCCTCACAAAGTTAGTCTTTAAACTATCTTTACTAAAAAAAAGAAATTAGGTGAGGAATGGGTAGAGATTTGAGTGACGTTGTCTCCATCAAGATAATAAAATCAAAGAATGGCTCCTTTTCCAATAGCCTACAAATTCCACTTCAAGCAACCAATTGACTTCAGTTATGCACTTATAAAATGGTTTGTACAAAGTGCCATGCTACATGGAGTTCTGCAGTTTCCTCTCACAGAGCAGCAGGTACTGAGAAGAAGACGAAAACAACCATGACGTAGAACAGTTTAACCTCATTGTGCTTCTTGTGGATTCCTCCAAGTCATGAGCACGGAGTAGGAAGAGCCACGCAAAGAGCTCTGCGATCAACATTACTACGCGTAAATATTCCCTGGGGCCAACACACTCTTAGAACAGTCTGTGTATCTTCAAGGCTCCTGGAGTAGTGTTGGTTTTCCACTTCTAAATTTTACAAAAGGGGCATTACATTTCTGAAGGATTTTAATAGAGCAGGTGATCCTGAGAGTATTATGACAAGGGAGACTTCCAGCCGCACAGTGCCATCGCTGCTGAACACTCTATGGAGAGAAAAGGTCCTCGTCATAAAGGGGTCAAAAAATAAAACTGCTTCCAGTTTCCCCCACAGTGAGGACATGGTTGAGATAGACGGGCTTGACCCAAATAAAAGAATGCTATTTGCAAGCTTTGATGCTATGGATTGAGACAAATGGAAAACATGCACGAATGAAATCGTCACCTGACCTTGGCATTGTCACGGCGCTTGTTTCCTTGTCTTCCACGCTATGAACAAGCATTTCCCCATAACATGCTTAGATCCTGGCCTCTACATGCCATGGTTACATTTCTTACTGTGAACAGCTTTGACCAACTCTTGCAGAAATCTGAGCGCTAAGTCTGCGGGGCCCAGACAGAGGCTCTGGAAGGAAAGAGCGTGCCATGGGTGGGGACAGGGCACAGGGGCCACACCCACAAGCCCCCTCACTACCAGTCCTGAGTGCTGGCCATGGGAATGGATGCACTCGAATTCCAGATGTCACCCAGCCCGCGAGAGCTGCTGAATCTTGGAGCAAGCACAATCATCCAGCTGTCACCAACCAACTGAATGGAGTTCCTGGGAACACAGACCTTCTGTAAGATGGAGCCAGAGAAACGCTGATGGCAGAGACTGAGTTGGTGACAAGCGCTGCCCTCCACGTGGCTTCCCACCTAGCATGCACTTGCGTGCGGGTGTATGGCTCCCAGGATGCTCTTAGCTCCCCTCACACTGGCCCCTTCTCTCAAGCACAGTCACATACATCTCACGCCAACACACTATCAAGGAGCTCTTAGGTGACTTCCTGGTCTCAGAACTTTTCCTCAGAAGAAAACAACTGATGAATGAAAAATTCCTGAGATGTCTTCCAGCCCAGGTTCTGGCGCTGAATTCAATGTAAGAAAGATAAAGTTGGCAGGAAGTCTAGGCGTGAGCCTGAGCACGTGACTGATTGCTGCAGAGGGGGTGGGACATGGCATTGTCCGCACCACCTCTGTAGTGCAACTGGTCCACAAAGGAAGAGCCCCAGGAAAACTGCGCTCACACACCGCCACACTGGTGTGTGACAGGAGACAGGTTCTCTGAGGGATGGCAGACAAAAATCCTGGGCGCCCCAGGACTTGGTTTCTGGGGTGACTACATGGCTACCAATTTTGAGGGTCTACTCTCTAGACTGAGAACTTGTCACCAAAAGAGCTGTCCTGGTGGCCTCCTACGGGCACTGCTGGAAACGTGGATTTTGATGTGAGTGGTGATTGTTCTATAGCATAAAACAGCAGCTACTGATGTTCCCGGCTTTTTGGAATTAATATCATGTCCCAGACATCCCAGATCAGCAAGCTAGACCGCTAAGTATTAGTGGTACAGGTAGCTAGGCCAACCTAGCTTCAGCTCAGTTCTGCCCAGTGAGATCAATGGGAGAATGGCGTGTGGCTCAGAAACTTAAAGAACCGGAAAGAACGTAATGGTGCCCTGGGGACCATGTGGTCTGTAACTACAGTCTCTTGTACTGTCTGCGCACTCACAAGGCACTGTGTTGTGACTGGGTTTCCTCTCTCCACTTGCTTGAGATTTACATTTGCTCGGCCAGACGCTGGGGTTTCATCGAAGGCAGCTAGTTAGATATATGCAGAGAGTGTATATGGTTAGAAAATAATAAGAGACAGCATTAAAAGTGGTTTAACATGCCCCGTGAGGCAAGCCCAACACCACAATTTTCTCCAACTGTGGAAGAAAAAACAACATGAGCCAGAGTTTAGCTTTCTGGATGTATTAACAGGTCTGTGTTATATTCCCTTGGATATCTACGAAGCATGTTAACAATAATTAAAATGGAATTGTCCAAACCTTTCAGAATTAAAGTAAGGAATATAATATCAATGACCTTGGAAAGTGTTATAATTCAATGTACGTCACATTCATCACCCTGGAATTTAACTACTGACAGTCAAACTCCAAAACTCCTATAAGAGGTCGTGAAGGCATTCTCAGGCTCCAAGTATGTGCAGACATCCTCCGTGCAAACGCACTTCCGGTTTCTGCAGTTTTTAAGGTTGAAAAGCAGCTGTGGGTCTCCTGGCTACCAGGTTCTCTCCCCAGGGGTTTTCACTTGAAAACCACAGCTGGGGCTCGGCAGGCCACATGCACCCTGAAACTGCCCGGAGATCACACACAGGTTTGTACAGATTCTGCCCAAGACAAACTGGAGGAATCCGAGCAAAACCAGTGTGTGCGCACTTTTGGAGGAAGAAGTCTATAGCTTTTAACAGACACTGAAAAGTATCCCTGCCTCAAAAAAGGTAACGAAGCTCCACGGTTTTTTGTGCAACTAAGGACTGACCCGGGGCCTTTGCTCTGATACAGTCTCAGCCCTTTTATTAATATTTGTATTCTGGGATTAGGTCTTGCCAAGTTACTACGTTATCTGGGCTGGACTTGAACTTTCAATACCCCTGACTCAGCCTCCCAGAGCTGGTGTTATAGACATGCCACCATACGCAGGTTAAAGCTCCACAATATTTAGTAAGTGGTGGTTAACAACTGTGTAGCACAACCTAGGTGTAATGTCCAGATTGATCAGAAAGCATTATATATTTTCTTTTCATCCTTAAAGGAAAGATAGAGAAAAAGCCTCCTAATTAGGAACCATTCCCTCACTCATAACTCAAAAGAGGGTGACACAGAAACAGATAAAACTGTCCTGAAAGCCACTGTAGGTGAGTAGGTAGCTGACGTCAGTAAGACGTGGTCCGGCTAACATTCCCAGGACAGCACACATGGTCTGACAATTTTCCCGGCTGACTGAAGCCAAATTTGCTAGGTAGAGAATCTAGGGCAGGGTGCAGCTCACACAAACTCTGCTGCCTCTGGAACGACACCTGTCCCCTGTCACCAGAGCAGAGTTTGCTGTCTCCACAGGACAGCAGTGTGAAAGAGACCTCCTCTTCTTCCCAGGACGCTAATCACACTCCACACAGTGTCTCTCATCAGACTGTGAGTCTCAAGGACAGTTTGACTCAGTAAACTCTCTGTCCCGATGGCCTCCACCAACTACATTGTGATTGCTAAAGTAAGTAGAAATGAATGACACTGAGAAGACCTCCTTTAAGATCTTCTGAATCCCGAACCTTTACACCAAGCATTTCCTTTGCTTGAGGCACAATCGATTACTTATGACTCTACGCTTGGCTTGAACCCTGGAACTCTGATTATTAAAGTGCTGGTGGGTAAAGATGCCCTTTGAGTCAGTTTTCTCCACCACCTGGCACTGCCTGAGCAGTAAATCAGATACATGAAATACCTGGCACAGCCCCTGGTTCTTCTATTTTTACTCCACTGCATAGCTTGGCTCCTGATATCAAATATATGATGTTATTCTTAAAAACATGATGCAAGCAATCAACCATCTGCAGAATATATATATCTTTCATCTCCTCTGCAGGTCTAAGTTACTTCAACTCAGCATGCTGGCCTTCCTGTACAAACTGTGGTTGGGATCCCAATTAGAGCAAATATAAAACTGACACACAGCCCAAAGCCTAGCACTACAAAAGTGAAAAACAAATGGCAACATGAGAACTGTCCATGCTGGGATTCACAAGTCTGTACTCCGAGTGCTGGCAGACAGACAGACAGCGGATCTGCACCCTTCACAACCCTGTCTCTCCAGCCACCCTCCTGCTGTGCGCGGACAAGTTTCTGGGCTACCGCGCTCACAGTCCCAGAAAGCTTTTCTTCCCAGATGAAACGAGATGCCCACATCTGGAGCAGCCCGCCCCGAATCTCCTCATCCTTCTAGAGATAAGTGGTGCCTGGAAGTGCCATCGGTCACCTAACAATGGTGGGGACAGAAGTTCATGTGCAAGAACAAGTTCATGTGACACAGAAACAAGCACCCTGTCCTTGAGGACGTCTGTGTCACCATCTACCCTCAGCCTCCAGATCCACTTTGGACGTAAGAAAAAGCAGTCCTCTTCATTAAGCCACTGGGCCTGAGTTGTCTTTTTCTTGCATCCAAGTTCATTTCTGACAGAGACATCAGTGCATAGATATTACTGTCCTCTGATATATGTATGTACGAATGGTCCAAGAGTAAGATATCACATTTCTGAGTTTTATGCAGCACGTATTTGAGAGCAAAAATATCAAGCTAAGTAGGTCAAAAGCATAAACATATTTCACCTAAATGCAAATGAAAATTCCAGATATCACTGCCTCATCAATTTGTAATCCGAGAATCAACAGAATTTTCCTTCCCAGCAACTGGGAAAGGTGTCTAATGTTGGGACGTGGTTCGACTCATGACCAGCTATATACATATTTTTCAAATTAAATCAACACATGTAAAATTACTCTCATCTCTCATTTGTGAAATCCATTTCAGTTTTTAAAATGAGCTCATTAACACCTCTGTTAAATGACTGTTCGTTCCTCTACTGTGTTTTCTACATGATGGAGGTATTCTGGGTGCAATATGTTCAGGTATTGCCCTCAACAGAAGATAACAGAGCACTCTCCCAGCTACAGGTTCTCAGACATTATGTACTGCACTTGCTACCATCACAGGCGTAGAAACAGATACAAACAGAGTGGACAGAGCGGGATGATGGAAATACTCCAGCTGTTCTCAGTGGCCAATTCTGAGCTCTGTGTCAGTAAGAGTAGAGTGAGAAGAAGGCAAAGAACTATGTAAATACCTTGGCAGTCTACAGCAGGCAGACCAGGAGAATGCTAGAAGAGAATTACTGCAGTCACTGCAACACCAGGAATTGTTCAATCTTTAAACAGGGTAGCAGTACTGATATGTGATGTAAACACAGATGGCATGCAAAACAATAGAAGCGAAATCCTAGCTACAGATTCCATTGTCATGGTCTAGGGAAAGGGAAAAGAAACGTTGATAAATGAACTACTATACTTTTCTTTCTCCTCCCTTCTCTTCATGCTGTGAATGTGAAAGGAACACATTTTTTTTTTCAGATCCCAGATGTTGTTGTTAATTTGAAAAGATTTACCCAGACCTTGGAAAACCTTTTGATGACAAGTCTGATTTGAGAGAAATGTTGAGCCCTTTAATACAGGAAATTCCATAATTATGAGCTGGTTGTGCTTCAAACATTTTTGTATAAGATGAGTGTTGGAATCTCTCACTTTAGAATTGGAAAGAAACTTACAGAAGAAGAAAAAGAAAACGGTAAGTATAGAGCACAGCACTGGCTACTTTTCCAAACTTTTCTCTCTTAATTCTCACAACAATCCTCAGAGGGAGGTGATCCCCACATTTTTAAAATGAGTAACCTGAGGCTCAAAGAAATGAAACTTGTCCAAGGTTATACAAAGAATAAATGGTACAGGAGAAATTCAGTGGTTGATGTTTCTGATCCTAGAACCTGTGTTTTTTCCCTCCCTTTACCTTGGGCTAAGAGATCACACCATCTACACAGGGAAAGGTGAGGCAGTTCCCTCAGTGTCACCGAACAAATCAATGGCACATGAAATTCGCAGGTGGACCCTTCGCATCTCAGGCCAGACCCAACCTGTCACTCATGCCTTCTCTTCGAGGCCCATGTTTTTCCTTCCTTCACTACAGAATGACATCTTAGGTCTTGTAACTAAAACAATGTTTCTATCAGCTTCAGGGGTCACCTTCAAGTCCTCTTGCATCTTTGGTCAGATTTAAACCTTCAGAACAATGCTGGGTATTTTTTGCCTGAAATGCAAATTACCCAATTTTGATTTCAAAAATATATTCACCTGAGCCATAACATGGAGGCAATTTCAATGCCCATTTAAAAAAAAAATATGCATATATATTATGTATTAAAATTCACAACAGATGTGACCTGTCTAGGGAGAAGTGGGACATGAGATAGGGGATGCCACATAGGTATATATGACATACGCTTTTGATGTGTCAGGGTGCACTGAAAAAGAATCGCACATAGGGCTGGGAATTTAGCTCAGTGGTTCCGGCACCAGCCTTGCAAATGCAAAGGCCTGGGTTTGATCCCTGGTAACCACATACAACAATGCCAGGCTCACGCCTACCAGTAATCAGTACCACATACCACAATAACCATATACCACAGTGCCAGGCATGGTGGCTCACGCCTGTAATCCCAGCACTTGGGAGGCAGAGGCAGGAGGACTGCTGTGAGTTCAAGACCAAGCTCAGGGCCAGCCTGAACTATAAAAGCGAGACCCTGTCTCAAAAAAAATAAATGAATAAAAATAAAAATAATTAAAAAGTATCACATAGAAAAGGAAAGCCATATACACTCACATGTAAGTATGTAAACTAAGCTGGAAGTACCACCTGTATCTATGCAATTGTGGGCAAGTTATTTGCTCTCAACCTCTGTTTTCTTAACAATACATAGAGTTGATAATAGATAAGGTATTTGAAGAGTTTTTGGAAATAAAGTATTAAAATATTTCATCTTATGTCTAATTGTAGTTCTTTTTAGTCTATGACAGTCAAACTGTAGCTAGGAGAAATCTTCTCTCCTAAGATGCCTCACTTGATTTGGGCCTCTGAGAGCAAATACACAGAACCAGCCTTTACTGATGTGCTATTCAGATACAAGGTCAGGAGAACACAGGACGGGTGTGTCCTGCTCCAGCACGACTGCAGACATGGGGTGGACACAGCCCACACTTCGCCTTCTGTCTTGTTCCCTCCCTCTGGTGTGTCCTCCTTGACCCAAGATTCCACTGCACCAGCACTTAAAATCTGTGCTCCAGGAAAGGCTGCCACATGAGCCCTAGTTGCTTGGGACTGAGGAGCACAACGCCCTGTAGCTCCATGTGAGCTTCTAGAGCTCGTCCTGCTTCTGCAGACTCACTCTGCCCTACTCTCCCCAGGGTGTGCATCGAGGAAAATCACATGGCGTTGTCTGGATGACCCAAGAACGTATCTGGTGGCCTTAACCCAGGAAGCCCTTCCGCCTTCAAAACACTGCTCCTCTCTTGAAACCAAGCTTCCACACTACATCGGAGAGTGGCCTGTTTGGCTGGATGTTAACGTGAGAACATGTCCACCTGCAGAGCCCTGGGGGCGGTACTGGCTGTTTGCTGCTGCCTGTTTGGCTTTCGTGGGGTCATAACCCACTCGATGGTGAATCCTCCAGAGGAAAAGACCACCTCTTGCTCATCTTCCCTTCTCACTGCCCGGAACAAAAGGCACTATGTATTTGCTGAACCAGACCTAGGCTATCTGGGTACAGGAGTCACTCTGACTTCTCTCTGGACCTTGCACAACCATCAACAATTACACACATTCCTTAGAGGAGCCCATGTGAAGTTAATTAGACAAGTTAATGAAATCTCCAGCTCAGCAGGTTATCGGAACTGCCTGTACCCAGCTCATCGACATGCACAGATAATAAACAGGCCTTTGCCTTCTGCATTTCTCTTGGGGCTCTCTGAAATTTTCCACTAGCTACACTCATGTATCTCGAATGTCTCCCAAACAGCATACTCCACGTTGAAACGTTCTCCAAAGCAGTCATGCTCCTAACTTCCACAAATACCTTATATTCTAGACAATTTTGCTTCATATCATTCAAGGAGAAAATGTAGTATCTACACATTTATTTTTCCCCTTGTACTCCTTTCCATGCATTTTCACTCACTCAGTGGGCCAAAGCCACAAGGAAGTGTATGTTATGGGGTCTAGATGTCCCTCCAAAGACTCCTGTGGTCACAGGCTTGATCCAAACGTGTGAAGCTAGAATTCATTCAGGGTGCAATGCTAGGCTCACGGGCACGAATCTGACGGAGATAAAAGGGGCAGAAAGACGAAGCAAAATCTTTTTCACTCCCTGGCTGCCAATGCCACCGTGTGGGTGCCCTGACTGCCTCTCTCTCGTTGCTTTTGCTGCCTGGTGCTCTCACTATGCTGCTGCTCTTCTGTGATGCCTGGTGCCACCCCAGCCTCGGAGCCCGCTGACTGTGAACTGGAATTCTTTCCTCCTTTAACTTTTGGTGCCAGGTAGTCTGTCTTTTGTCTCAGCAATGAGAACAAAGTTACTAACACCGTGCAACAAACATCAAAGGTTGGGAGCTCTCTTTTTACATGCTTGGAAGCTTGGTGTAGTTTTGGAAGAGATCTTTAGACCTCACCTTCAACTTCCATCCACTCCCAGGAAGAAATCACCATGAAAGAGGGGTAAGCAAGTGGATTTAAAGTCAAGATTCGGCCACAGGAGACCGGAAATCCAGCCGATGCCAGCCCAGTACGAGCTACACAGGGCTCACAAGAAGAGGCAGAGGTTTACTAAACAATCCTCTTTGATGAGTTAAGTACAAGGGAATCAGAACCACATGGGTTAAATTCCCCTTGAAATGCTCATGGATTTAAAAATAAGTGGAAAAGTGCTTGGCACAGCACAAAACCCAAGCATCTGAAACGCCGTTAGAGTTCATTTTCTTTGAGACCTTAATGAGAAGGTTACCCCAAGACCACGCACAGCATGCCAGGCTGCTTTGCCAGGCAGTCATGGCCGTGAGTTCCCACAGTGAAGACAGTGCAGAAGCTGAGCTCAGGCCACAGACACGGGCGAGTCTGAGCCAGATTCCAGTCCTGCCCATTGTTACCACAGTGTCACTCTGTGACCTCACGAGCCAGGGGTTCCTCGAGTGGCACAGAGAGACAACAGCAGTTCCCTTAAGTGTGGTTCTAGTTTACTGGGAATATTATATGCAGAATTCTTCCTCGCAAGCCCAGTGATATTCTTGAAAGCAGCACCCAGAAAAAGGCCACCTGCAAGGCGACTTAAATGTCTATGAGAGCTCCGTCGGTGGGCAGCACTACCTGCCCTAACATGCATTCTTAGGGGTCCTTCCCTTCCTGGCAGTTGGCTGCTTGGGGAAGGAAAAGCCCAGGGCAAGAGGTGAGTAGAGGGCGACTTGGAAACCACAAGGTGGAGCTGAAAAGTACAGTGACTATTTACACTTAAAAATTTATTACATGGGCCGGGGAGTTAGCTCAGTGGTTCCGGTGCCTGTCTCGCAAGCGCAAGGACCCGGGTTCGATTCCCCGGTAACCACATAACAATACTGGGTGTGGAGACCCACACCCAGCAGCAACCAGTACCACATACCACAGTGCCGGGCGTGGTGGCTCACGCCTGTAATCCCAGCACTCGGGAGGCAGAGGCAGGAGGATTG
>PVIR01001043.1:0-15320 GCA_004026965.1 Petromus typicus | reverse complement strand
AGCGAGACCCTGTCTCCAAAAACCTAAAAAAAAAAAAAAAAAATTTATTACAGTAAAAGACACATTGTCATGAATCTTCCTGGAAATATCCCCCCCCAAACACACATCCCATCATTCTCGCCACTTTCTCCATGCCCTCGCTCAGGAGTGTCTCTAGCTGCACTGTCACGGCTGCCTTCACGTCCTGAACCCACTCAAAACGTTTCTCTTTCCTGGTCATTGTGACTTTGGGGAAGAGTCATGGTGCCCGATCTGGTGAGTGAGGTGGAAGAAAACACACCCTGTGTTTTGATAAGCCTGTGTTTCTGTTGGATGCACTCAGCAGTGTCATTCACAGTATTTTTACCATGCCTCATGAAGAGACTCACAAAAGAGCACTTCAGAACTGCTGCAGAGAGCCCAGAACAGCAGGATAAGAGTATTCGAAACCAGGGGAGGATCTTGAGGCAGATTCGTGTCATACTGAAATCGTTTTTCAACTTAAACCTTTACTGTGTATTTAGAGCGCTCTGCAGACATGGAGAGCGCCCATGCTTCAATGGAAGAGCCTCATTGAACCAAGCTACTCATTATAGAGTTTTCTATCCACAGCCCAAGCTCAGAATCAGAAAGGCCCTTGGGGAACAGCTGGCCAAGTCTTTCCCACAGATGTGAAACCTTGAACCTGGCAGCAGGACGATCGGCTGCCCAAGGCACAGCCAGCACGAGGACTGGCGCTTCCTGCCTCCCCGTCCAGTGCCGTCCTCTCTAAATCATGGCCCTACTCTGGTTGCAAGCCTGATAAAATCGGGCGCCAGGTGGCAACTGGTCTACCCTCCGAGGAGCAGGGGAAGGGGCAGCCGAGGCCCTTTTCCACCTCAGAAGAAGCCAGAGATGGTGTCAAGAAGGCCAGGTTTAAACCAGGTCAGCCAGCAGAGTTCGTCTACAGCACAGCTGAGCAAGCTCGGTCCCAGCCAGGATTCCGTCAGCACGATGGGTGTGTCGGCGACGAGAGAAGCCGGGTCCAGCCGAGCACTCACTGAGGAGGCCGGGCGCAGCAGCCCAGGGGAGGAACAGGAGAACAATGGGGCACGGTGGAAGGAGAGGACCCGGGTGGGGTGCCCTTTGTGGCATCTTCCCACACACAACTCACTTGCAGAGAGTCCTGAGGATGACAGGTGCCACCCCTGGGTATGTCTGCAGATTCGCATTTGCAAGATTTCCACTTGCAAACAGTAAGTCCTAAAATGTAAGCTCTGGAACTATAATTAAACCACCATCAGGAGATGGAATCTCCAAGGAGAAGGCTTCAAGATCTGAATTAGTCAGCCTCTCTTACAGTGGCTAAGTCAAAAGTTATTGTGGTTTCTCTCCTCCATTCAAGTATGGCTTCCTGTAAAACAGAACTCTCACACTCTCTGGGTGTGGACCAACATTAGCACCTCACTTTCACCAGCCTCTGCCAAACCAGCTACCTCCCAACTCCATCTCCACTTTCCTTGTCTAGTCCTCCTTGCTCTAGATAAAGTATTAAATCTCTGATACTGTGACACACTTCCCAAGACCGTGCTTTTGGTCCCTTCTACCACTTTCTGTCTCACAATATCTTCTCTTAATATCTAAATAAAGTAGTCAAGGATATAAAGTATGATTCATATCTGGGTACCATTTTAAATATCCATCAACCCAACTTCGACATCACTATGAGGAGGCTTAGTAGATTTGTAAGGGAGAATTTAAATTATTCAACATATTCCAAGCCAGGACATAAAGTTTTTCTAAACAGTACTTCCTATAAGTATGTGGAAGAGAAGCATAAATTATCAGAGTCATCGTATAGCCTGCTAGAGTAAAGCGCGAAGTAATTTTGCTAGACTAAAGGCTGCTGGGCACAGGGACCACTAGCTTTAGTAATTCCTTCCCTAAGAAGTTAGGGAGAATGATGAGAAAGGAAAGAAAAATCAGGTAAACTAGCAAAATATCAGGCTATGGTACAGACTGACACAACAACAGAAACAGAAAACAGCAGAAAGGTTAGATTTAGAGAGACTTAGTGGGAGTGGATATCAAAACTGGTCTCAGAGAAGCATGCTCGTGGGATGAGATGGCTGGGACTGCTTTTCCAAGAGGTGACCTTTTAGAAGCCGAGGCAACCTGTGAAGCAACCTGGGAGGATCCAGAGGGCCAGAGTGCTCGGCACTTCCCTCGAAGGCTCGCTTGGCGAGCTGCACAGCGCTGCACCCGTGTGACACGGGCACCTGGAGGAACAATCTCACCAACCTGCCTTTCCCCAGTGGAAGCTGCGCCACAGCTCTCTGGACAGGGCAGGGGAACGGGGCACCGCTGGTGACTTCAAGTTCAGACAAGGCAGCCTGTGAACACAAAGGTGCTGCTTCCCTCAACACAGTGCGCCAAGGGCACACACCAGGGGTCTGCTTCACCTAAGGTTCACTGCAAGTAGCCAAAGAGCTGACGAGGGAGGGAGGGAGCTAGCCCTACACTGCAGACCACTTTGTCTATCTTAGGTATAAGCTGCTTTGACGATTTATTGGCTGCAGCAGCCAGGTTCCTTTCTTAACAAATTGCAGCCACAAATATATTATGCTGAAGGAATTCTGAGACCTCTTTGGAAGGGAGCTGAGTCCAATTCCAGGGCTCCAAACGCTGAGCAGCGCATCGCATCGGCAGTGCGCTCTCCAGGAAGTCTGGAGGGCGGGGCTGGGTTCCCCCAGACTGAAACCCAAGAACTCTCTCATTAGTGGAGTCTGACTCAAGTGAAAGGCCTGCCGAGGACACCGACCAGGACAGGCAGCAGACCTCTGTGGGGAGCCAGCAGGGTTCACGGCGCACAGCCCTGTGCCAGCCCGCTGACTGTGGCCTTGCTGTGTCCCTCTGCCAGCCAGGCCGACTGTGGCCTCGCTGTGTCCCTGTGAACAAGGGAGACAAATCAAACCCCTGCCGTGCAGAGGGGGCCAGTGAGTGTGGAGGCTGGGGCTGCCAGGAAGGCTCTGCGGCATCGCAGGGATGCATCCGCTCTGGCCCAGGGCAGGAAGGCCCTGGGAGGAAGGATGGCACAGAGGGGGTGACGAGGACAAGGGGAAAGGTTTCCTGGCTCAGGGGCAGAAGTAAACAGTGCATGGAACATGCTGAGGAGAAAGACTGAAAGGGTCAGCCCCCTTCTTCCGAGCTTTCTCTTCCAGAGATGGACCCTGGAGGACTGTCTAGTCGCCCACCCTCTGTCTTCTGGGAGCTCCTGTGGCAGAGTTAAGTGCGTCTGTTCCTCTCGGTGCTGAAAGGGAAGATCCTGGCCCGTAGAATACAGGGCCTGGGCACAAACGTAGAACAGAGGGGAGGCACTTCCACACTGACGGCCTCTCTGAGCTGGACTGCAAGTCCCTGGGAGGAAGTCAAGCCTGCCCCAGAGACTGGCAGGGCTGGGTCCTCGACCAGACACCTGTCAGACCCCTTGCTACATGCATGCCCCCTCCCCTCCTGGGCCCACTGATTTCATTGCTTTTTTAAATTTTTGTTTTATTTTTATTAGTGCATGTTTTCAGTACATAATGGTTATATCCATTGTGGAGAGCTGGTGAATGTACACAACACATCTTCTTTTATGGTCTTATGTCCCTAATCTCTCCCTTTCTTGGTCTCCACTATGAAAGATCTGTCTCTCTGTTTCCTATGATCTATCCTTTGTTTCGCTCTTCGTAGTTTAGTTGCTCAGGTAAGACAGACTGTGAGATATTTGTGTCTGGTTTATTTCAGCTAATGCTACGGTCCCAAGGTGCATCCATTTTCCCAAAAGAGGCTCAGGTTTTTCGTTACAGCACTTGTAAATCCCACTCCCCTGTGCGTAAACACCATGTTTTTACATCCATTCCTTTGTCGATAGGCATATGGATCTCTTCACCTGGAAGATTTAGCTATTACGAATTCAAACACAGATGTGCGTGTGCCACTGTGATGGCACTGTCTCCAACTCTTTCAGAAAGATGGCTAGAAGGGGGACAGCTGTTCACATGGAGTTTCTAGTTCTAGGTTTTCAAGGAATCTCCATCCTGATTTCCACAGTGGTTGCTCTCATTCACATTCCTGCCAGTGAGCCGGAAGTGCGGCGGCTCTCACACAAGCCTTCTGCTTAGTGAGCTGTGATGACATGTGTAGGCAGACCTGCTTGGAGGGTCCCCGCGGGGCAGGGAGGACGAGAGCCAGCTGTCCTCCCAAACAGGGACCCCCTGTTTTACACTGTTGGGTGAGCCGTGTGAGCTAAGGGACAAGATCTAGTCTACTTCTCATTTTCACAATGTAGCATCTAGCACTCACGACGATTCCTTAGCCAGCTTCATAGGAGCACATTCCAAGGCTCTAATTTATAAGGAACCCTCCTAACCTGGAGGACTTGTGGCTTGAAGTGATTTGGGATTTCTCCAACACACTATGGCAAAAGTTGCACCCTGAAAGCCTCCTCATTAAGGCCTCTTTCATGTCATGGTAACAAGAGGTCAGTAAAGGACAAACTCCAGCCTATGTGACTCTCCCAAGCCATGTAACCTCTCTGGGGTGTAATTTCCTCATAGCTAGACCTGTGTTGGGAAAGAAAAACATTGTAATCAGAAAACTGGGCAAATTGAAGGGCGAGAGTGTTCACTACTATCATTACGGATTAGAGAATTTAAATCTCAAGTGAGCTGAGTGACCTGGCCAAGGTCACCAAAACCCCAGTGATGAGTGCTCTGCCTAGGGGGGGCTGTAAGGTCTGGCTGTATGCACTAAATTACAATAGCATTTTCCAAGCCAATCAGTGACTTCCTGGAAAGTATCTGGGCCCATGGCTTCCCCTTCCTGGCTCTGATCTTTAGCAGTACACATTACCTTCTGCGCTAGGGAGATACGCACTCTAGAAAGTGCGTCCATGTCCTGTATTCTGGGTAGATTAAGAGTGACCCACTTCTAAGGCTCTGGAGCAAATGTCAGTGCCTTCAGCCTTTACACTAGGCTACAATTTGCAAATAGACAACACATTCGTCAGATTGAAAAGTCAAGAGGCACTGAGAGTATTCCCTAGTAAGTCCACTTCCTTCTTCCCTCCCTTCTTCACAATCCCTGCCCCCACACAGGGAATGGCTTTATTAGTATGCTGAAGAGATTTGATGAAAACAGTGTACTACATGTCATCTCAAGTTCCTCTAGACTCAATTCAAACATTTAAAAACTCACATTTATCTTTTTAGACTTTTACCAATAATTCCCAAATGCTGCACCAAATCAGCAACCTTCATGTGAAAATGTCCTTGGTCTTACACATGCGGAGAATCTAAATCAGAGGCTTCAGGTCCTAACTTAGAGTATCATTTGCCCTTCCTAAAAGCTTACCTTTAAGTGGTTTATACCGATAACCAGCTCAACAGAGTACAGGAGGAAGGCAGATCCTTTTTCTGAGCAAGGATTCTGAAGCCACTTAAACGGAAGACGCTTGTGACGCCGTGTGGTGTAAGCCCAAATCCTAGCGAACATACATGAAAATTCCTGGCCCCAATAATCCTGACTTCACCGAGGACCAAGAGTCACACTGTTACCAAACAACCAAAACATCTATGAACACACATAGGGGCACACTGGACTGGCTGGAGAATAAATTGAAGTTTAACTCCCACCAGGCAGCTGTGTGTCCCCTGCTTTGTAAGTGGCTCACTGGAATGCCAGACTCTCCTACAAACAGCAGAGGTGGGGCCAGTGGCAGTAAAATGTGCCCCCCCCCCAAAGGTCCAAGCTACAAGAGTGTGGTATCTTGGAAAATATGACAGACAGTGGGCCACAGTCTGTGGGGGACTGGGGCGTGTCTACTTCAGGGATACTACATGTTCCGAAAGAGCGTACAACCCAGGAGCAGACAATTTTCCTTTCCTTTAATAAATTCCTATTTTGCCAAATTCTGTCTACTACAAATTCGAAACCTAGTCAACATTGGAAGGCTCCAAATGGAGCAGCCTCCATGCCTGAGTACAGAAGCTGTCAGTAACAGGGACCGTCCACACCTTCAAACTAGCCCATGCCTCAGCTTCACTAAAAGCAGAAACATATCTTTAAAACCAAAGCATTTTCACTTTGAAGGACAAACCTCCCTGCCGTCTTCAGAGCGGCACTCAGCTGGTGATGGCCCACGGGCGGTTGCCAGTGGCCGGCAACTCCTGCCCCTGCGCAGGGAAAGCCTCATCCTGTGACTGGCATAGAAATGAGCCCACAGCAGCCCTCTGACTACTCCATTTCTGTGAGAAAGGGGAAACTAATTTATTGCTTTGAAAGGCTCAAATTTTTAATCAACTATTTTAAATCCAGTGTATATCCAGTTAAATTCAGTGAAGAAGCTGTACTGCATTATTATTCAATGTGTTTTTACTTACTTGTAAATGCTTTACAACAAATGCTTGCGGAACAAGTGGCTAAACAAATCAATGAACAACCAAGAAGGTGTTTCACATATTCTTGTCTAGAATTTCTTTATGTGCCCTGCTTTCGCATCAACACTCCAGAGTGCTGACTGCCAGGCACAGAAGATACAGGAGGAAAAGACAGGTTGTCCCTGCCTTTATGATATTAATTGTCTCAGGAAAGAAACAGAATTTGGAGGAAATAGTTTCAAGCTACGGTAATGTGGTAAAGAGGGAATAGAGAAAGGTTAGGATGAGGAAAGAAAACGAAGGGTCGGGATAAATGAATAAATGAGTGCACCACACGTGAAGAAGGCTGATCGCTCCTTCTGAATGCTCTTCCCCAAGAAGACAGAGCGAAGAAGAGCCACAGGGTTAAACTTGTTTTGAACAAACTATGGCAGAAGGATATCCCACCAGTGAGTTCAGTTCAAATATATATTCATTTCCAAAATATACACAAAATTTAAAAAAAAAAATTTCCATGAAATCAAGCCTCGGCCTCTAAGGGATCTGTACATAGCCCGCTGCCCTCCACCACGTTGCGAATGAGCACTCCCGCTGTCCGCAGTGCCCCTCGCTGCGGCCACCACACTGTCCCTGGGTCTGTCCAGCTCTCCTCTCCCTCCACACACCGTCACGTGAGGCCAGCTCCGCCCTGCTCGCCCCAGCTCGCTCCCTTCTCTCTCACCACGGAGCAGTCCAGAAGCGCAGACGCACAGACCCTGGGTCAAGTCTGCTCCTTAACATACATGTATTTTTGATACATTTTAATCTTGATAATTTTTTTCATGCCCAGTAAAGGGACTTGGAGACAAAGCTGGATCTCTCTAGTGAGTCAGCTATTTAAAAAAAAAAAACCGTACTCCGAATCTAGACAGGCCAATGAGCAGGCATCAGTTGTGCTCTGTTCTCCTCCCTGTCTCTTTCCAAGCATCTGGATCCTTTTATAAACTAGATTGTTCCAGTGGGTGGTCTGGAAATGTTAGAGAGGCCGTAGGGTTAGTGGGAGGTAGGAGGGCAGGGGCTCCTGTGACTCCGCTGTAGGACAACAGCCTGTCTTCCTCACGCACTCTGCTCTCCTCGCACACACACACCCCACCCTGCCATTCCATGCTCACCCGAGAAGGCTTCTTAAGGTATAGGATTATTTGCTGGACAGCGCCCCTGGAAAGCAGATCAATAAAGCAAACATATGGGAGTCACGGGCCAGGGAAGCATTTCCGTGACACAGAGCCCAGAGGTTTACAGCACGCTGCTACGTGCTCACAGGAGAGAATTCTGCAGGGATGGAGTCTCGGTCCTTCCTGTGTCCTGACTGACCTGCTTGAGATGAACCAGGATGTATTTTCTCCAATTATCACTTTTTTTTCCCCTCCTTCACAGTTATTCTCTATTAGCAGTATAAAAGTAATGTAATTAATTAAAAAGCAAAACCCAAGTGCCCCTCAGATACCTAGAAAATATATACCTACCAAGTAAGTATAAGTAGGTGCATGAATGCAAAATAAATCCTAGTCTCTCATTACCCCTCCTAATGAAGCTAGAGATGTGCTCACTCTAAGAGAAAAGTCCCAAATGAAACTCGGCTTGGAAGGAGCCAGGGTACCAGGCCACTCCAGGAGCTCCTATCGAAAGAGATGCCCTGGAAAGAACGGCTGCGGGAGGGGCGAGGCTCCTCGGACATCTCACCTCTCCCCGCGCTGCCCAAATGCAGCCAGGGCTGTTTCAGGGACTGACGAGTGTTCCGCGCCCCGACTGTGTGAAGCGCAATAATCATGACAGATTTCTTGCGGAACGAAGGTCTAAGCAAGTATTTTACATACGCGATCACAACACGTCCTTTTCAAAACTCCAGGTGTGAGTCATTAGAATTATCACCACTTTAGGGATGGTTCTTCACTGATTGCATTTTGCTAAAAGGATGAACCAGGAGAGTCCATTTCCATAGAAAGAAATAAGGGTAAAATTGATTAGCTTCTCTTATTGTATGTAACAGTTCTTTTGTTTTTAATTTAAAAACAACTGTGGCTTTCTTAGAACATTCAGATGAAACATAGAAAATTAGAAAATGCACTTTGACCACTTTAATCCATCCTTTTCCTCACAGTAATGGATGCATCTTAGCATGTAACACAATAAGTGTTAATTAAAATTAAAATGGGTCTAGGATGTAGCTCAATGGTGTTGCACCTGCCTCATAAGTGCAGGGTCCTGAGTACAATCCTCTGTAACCACCCAAAAATTTTTTAAAAACAAAAAAGATCAGTCAGCTGACCCCATTATCATTAAATGAAAAAAAAAATCTGCTACATAAAGGTCTTGCAGACAAGCCAACAATAACGGAAATTCAGTGAGTTTACCACTTAATTAAATGTGTTTAATTTTATTTATTTATTTATTTATTTGATACAGGGCCTTGCTTTTGTAGTTCCGGCTGGCCTTGAGCTCAACCTTAAACTTAAAGCAATCTTCCTGCCTCTGCCTCCCAAGTGCTGGGATTATAGGCATGAGCCACCACGCCCGACACTGTGGTATGTGGTTCTGATTGCTGGTGGGCAAGAGTCTCCACACTCAACATTGTTGTGTGTGATTTCTGGGGACTGACCCCAGGTTCTTGCACTTGCAAGGCAGGCACCGGAACCACTGAGCTAAATCTCTGGCCCAATGTGTTAAATTTAAAAAAAAAAAAGAAATTCTAACTTTCCACTAATCTCCTTAACAAATAAAACTCTTATAAATTTTGGAGACTTTAAATCTCTGTACCAATGGAAGTAACTGTTGAACAGAATATTAAGCTTTTTTAGGAGAAAAAATTGTGTACAATGTAAATAAGAAAAAGTGGGAATTAATTCCTTTCAAAATGCTAAACTATTTTAAGAAGTTCTAGATCAATAGGGATGTTTGCTATTTTTTTTTTTTTTTCTCATTTGGTGCTGAGAATCAAACCCAGGGTTTTGGAGAACTAAGCATGCTTTCAGGCTATGGCCCAACTCAAGAACCTCTTCTTAAATTGAACCCAAGCGTGGCATCAAATGTATGACTGGCATTTGAGTCTGAATAATTAAAATCTTAACAGAATAGCAAAATATTTTAAACCTTTTTTTGAAGAACTGAAAAATGAATATGAACTCTCACACACTCTGTCAACTAGAATTTTTTTTCAAATTACCCAAAGAATATGTCATTCATGCGTTCTGTACATTAGGTCAGCCATTACTCACTTTCTCTGGAGGCCGGCCAAGTGTCTCCACCCTGTGCTGTAGCGAGCTGCAGCCTCTGTAGTAGGAAGAGCAGCACACGCGGGTCTGCTCGAGCCCGCGGAGACGGCCCTTGGAGGTTTCGACAACACATTTCCACCACTGATTTACCGCCCTTTTCATTGGCTTTTCAGCAATGCAGGGAAAAGTTTCAAGTATCTCAGTAAATAAAATGAAATATAAAGGAAAATGAGATCATTTCAACTTGGCTGAAATTGAAGCCTTTCAGCTCTTCTATGTCAACTTAAGTTTCATAATATAAACACCTATTTTACTTGTCTGCACAGTTTCGGCAAAGTCAATTATTTTTTTAATTGGATTTCCAACTCTAAGGTTAAACAAGACCTCCACCCTTTTTCGTCCAGACTTCAACATGGGAAAAAAAAACCCTTGAATGTTGACGTTAATCTTTCCAGATCATCCAAGATTGGGCAAAATGTTTACTGTTATTTTTTAACATCTTGTTAAGAACTGTTGTAATGTAAAACTTTAGATTTGTGTTTTATTAGGTTTATAGGAAAGAAAATGCAAACGAAGTCATGATTCTCCCTGGATGTGGATGTTTTACCAATGACACCCTGGGCAACCTGGAAGGTCTTCAGAGGCCCAACTATAGCCCTAGATTTACAGATAAACAGCATGAGGCTCAGAAAGGTGAGGAACCAAGAAAAATAAGTGATGCCTAAAGAGTCAGGACCACTAAGCAACAAAATAACCAGTGAACACACAAATACGACACAAAGCAATTATGACAGGTTATAAAAAGAGCAATGTATTTTATTCCACGTTTGATTTCCCAGGCTTGCTCTGCAGTGCTGTCTGCAGACCTGCAGGGACGGCGGCGTCACCACAACTCCAGGAAACGCAGTCTCAGCCCTGCTCGGGGCCTACAGATTCAAAACCTGGTTCTAACCGGACCCAGGTGGCTTCTCTGCAAGTCCAGGACTGAGACACACCGGACCACATCAAGGCCATTCGATGCGATTCCCCAGTTTGTACAAACTGTCTGTGTCTAGTCTGTGATAAGGTAACGACAGAAATTAAAAATAAGCTCTTGAAAGCTTTTGTGATGGCCTCAAACCAGGCTGACTGCTTCACGAATGAGTTTTGTAATGGTATGTTTCTGTAAATTTCTCTGGTGATTCATTTTATTGCATTTTATAAAAGTATCAATTCACAACTGATCAGAAATGATTTTGAGTGGAATTTCACCACACGTAGAGTAAGAAACACTACTGTACACCACCCTTCCCTCACCCAACTAAAACCAGTTGAGAAAAATCAGTCAGCTCAAGTCTTAACCTATTCTCTGAGTCTGTATTACCCCGATACTGAACCTAGACAAAGACGATAAAAGAAAACTCCAGGCCATCTCCCAAAAACAGAGGTTCGAGTGCTCTCAACACAGTACTATCGACACAGATCCAACCGTGTACAGAAAGAACCGTTCACCATGACCAAACGAGATGTAACTCAGGAAAGCAAGATTTACACCTGAAAATCAATGACTAGAATACACATACTAATAGAGCAGTAGATAAAACCAGATGATCATTTTCAAAGGTACAGAAAGAGCATTTGGCGAGCCATGATAAAATTCTGCACACAAGCTACAGAGATGTCACCTTACTCAGACTGAGAAGGGCAACTATGAAAACCCTGCAGCCAACATCACGCATGGTGGTGAGATACACAATGCTTCCTTCCTAAGCTCAAGAACAAGGCACAACTGTCAGCTCTTGCTGCTTCTCCGGCACATTATCTGGGGTTCCAACCATAATACAAAGAAAAGAAATGTAAAAGCACACAGATTAAAAAAGAAGGAGTAAAACTACCTTTATTCTCAGACAACATAATTTGTATGTATAAAATCCTGAGGAATCTACAAAACATTACTAAGCACTTCAATAAGGCCATTGAATACAAGATCAGTACAAAGAATGATCCTATTTCTGTTTAGTGACAACAAAAACACAAAATGAAAAACATTTTCAATTCCATTCACAATCATGTCAAAAACAATCAAGGTTACAGATATAAATTTAACAACAAACATGTAAGACTCACACACCCAAAACTAGAAAACATTGCTGAGAGCAAGTGAAGAAGTTTTCAGTAAGTGGCAAGACATTCCTGGGGGAAAAATTAGCACTGTGAAAACGCCACTTCTCCACAAGCTGACCTACCTGCAGAGACGAACATGAGGAGATGGTCTCTGTCATCAGTCCCCGGGAAAATGAAGAGTGGAACCCAAGAGACATCATTTCACACCCAGGAGAGCGTTCTCAGAGAGAAGAGAGGCAAGAGGCCCGAAATGGAGAGCGAGAAGTTCCCACGCCACCGGCAGGACTGCTGGACGGTCCCACGTCCCGGGAAACAGTGCGGCCACTTCAGCAGTTAAACAGCCAGTCAGCGCGAGGGACCTTCCAATTCCATTCCGACGTTCAGTTGCACCACAAGGTGACCATGTTTTACAATACTGAATAAATATTTTAAAATGGAAGAGAGGATATGAAGCCTCATTGTTCTTTTCTTTCTTTCTTTCTTTTTTTTTTGTTTTTTTTTGTTTTGTTGTTGTTGTTGCTGTTTTTGTACCAAGGATTGACCTCAGGACCTCGCACTTGCAAGGCAGGCATTAGAACCACTGAGCTACGTTCCTGGTTCTTTAAGCCTCATTTTTAAAATTACAAGTTTTTACTTTTAATGAGCACAGTAACTGTGGCTTTCTTTAAAGGGTACAAGGGGCCACTTCAATATATGTATATCATGTGTAATGATCAGAGCATGGTAACTGACATATTGCTTCCATTTTATTTTATTATTTCTTTGTGTTAGTGTCATTTAAAGTCTTCCTCTCAGCTATTTTCAAATATTCAATTGCTTTATGTTACCCATAGTTATTCTATCAGGCTATAGTACACCTGAAGTTATTCTCCTGTACTACCGCACACCCATTAACATCTTTAAGAGAGAAGATACTGAATATTCCCATCACAAAAAATAACTGCATGAGCTATACTAATTATCTTGACTATTAAGCAATGAATATATATTGACATATTTCACTTTATTGTACCTTTCTGTGTAAGTTTTAAAAAGCAATTAAAAATAACTGTACATGATATATATATATATAATTATTGTATGTCAATCAAAAAGAAAAGTTAAACATAAGTATAGCAAATGATTCAGTAATTCCATACTTTGGCATCTACCTAAGAGAAAGACATAAATACATAAGGCCACATAGAGACATATATGAATGTTTCTGGAAGTGTTATTCATAACAGTCACAAACTAGAAAAAATCCAAGTGTCCATCATCTGCTGAACACATGAACAAAATGTGGTATATCCATGTAATGGAATATTACTTAGCAGTAAAAAGGAGTTAAACTATCAGCATACGCTATGACATTACATGATCTGAAAAAAGCTAGTTATAAAAGACTGCGTATTATAAAATTCCCTTTATATGGATCCAGAAAAGGCAAATCTGTAGAAATGGCAAGTAGATTAGTGATGGCCCAGCACTGGGATGATAGTAGGAACCTTCTGCAAATCGCCTCAAGGGGTCTTTCAGGGAGTGATGGAAATCTTTTAAAATAGATTGTTGTAGGGACTGCACAAGTGTAATTTACTAAAAATTACAAGATTCTGGGTGAATTTTACAGTACGTCATTCATCTGTCCATGAAGTTTTTATTCTGTTCTGTTTTGTTTGGTTTGGTGGTACTTAGGCCTTTGTGCTTCCAACGTAAGTGTAATACCACTTGAGTGAAATCCCCAGTCCATGAAGTTTTGATTTGCTTCGTTTTTTTTTAAAGTTAAACCAGGTATGGTGGTTCCTTTCCACAATCCCAGCTCCCGGGAAGCTAAGGGCAGGGATCACTGAGTTCAGGGCCAGCTTGGGCCACGTAGTGAATTTAAGGTCAGCCTGAACCACACAACAAGACTGTCTCAACTAAACAAATAAGCAAATAAATAAATGAGTGAATTGATTCTTATATTTGTGTGAAAGATGTACATTTTATTAACAGATAAACTATGAGACTAGATCCTACAAGTCCAAGTCTGCAGTAGGATATCCTAGTTCTATTAGCTTAATACTTTCTTTTTCAATTCTGGAATAAATAAACTTTGCATTTTTAACCTATTGGGACAGTTTAGCTCACTTTCCAATAACATTTTCCCATATTTTTTCAAATCCACTTTCTCCAGACTGGGCCGACGACTGAACCGTGTTGTGCCTTTGCTACCGTACCTGTTGGAAAAGCTGAGGAAAACAAGGTAAGGGGAATGAGCCGGCCCAGGGTGCGGGTGAGAAGCTGCTGGGCCTCCTTCATAAGGACATGAGTGCAGAAGTGCTGTTTCTTTTATAGCCAATTTTGCTCAGTTATTGAATCATTCACCCCATACTCGTTCCTTTAAAAAGAAAAAAGTCAATGTTGTTGCTATAAACAGCATTTTTATTTATTCTGGAGCAGTAGAGCTAGAGAAGAAAGCCTTGTGGCCCGCTGAGCAGGGAGCGCCGACCACGCCAGAGCCGGGCCAACAGGCGTCCGGTGGCCAGGCTGCAGGGGGTGGTGGGCGAGCGGCCGGAGGAAAGGTGACTCTGCCGGGATGAATGACCCAGTGTCTCAGAGCTGAAGGAAAGTGGGCTTGCTGGCCAAGGCCAGGCGCACACTGTTTGCCAGAAGGCAGAGTTCACAGCCCAGCAGAAAGATCAAGCCCGACCCTGAGCTAGGCAACAGACACTCAGGCACAGAGGCAACACGTCCTTGAAGGATCAACACCACAGTGCCATCCAGCCACAGAGGGCAGCAGGACGGGAGCCCAGGGTTGGCCCAAGACTACAGCACAAGGCACCCTCAACAGGAGTTGGCCTCCAAAAGTCAGATGAGTCCCAGACTGGAGCGCAGGACCGTGGACCCGTGGCATCTTCCCTAAGCCCACAGCAAATCCAAGTGGGTCTAAAGCGTCACCCACAATGAAAAACCACAACATCAAACCACTTGGCCCATTTGCGCGGGATCTGCACAAATAGTTGCTGAATCTCCATAAGCAGAATTCTCTAATCTCAAAAGCCACAGACAAATCACAAAGATCCACATGTAACAGTAAATAAAAATTGCTGAGTACCAGGAGTGATTAAAACATCTAGAAAATATCTTAAATAAGGCAATCAAAGACTTAAGAGTTTAATTCTATGAAGAGCTAATGCCCAGGATGAGGAAGGACCTTTTTTCTTTTACTTAAACTTCTAGGTTGGGAAGAAGGAAGCAAAGCTAGAACCCAGACCCTCAGGCACACAGGTGACCACACTGATAATGTGTATTAAGAGACTTTCAGGAGCCCATTACAACTCCCTATTAAGTACAGAAAAAGCTCTTATACAAAAATATTACACACATCGGGCCGGGGATTTAGCTCAGTGGTTCCGGCGCCTGTCTTGCAAGCACAAGGGCCCAGGTTTGATGCCTGGTAACCACATACCATACTGGGCGTGGAGACTCACACCCAGCAGCAACCAGTACCACACACCACAGTGCCGGGCGTGGTGGCTCACGCCTGTAATCCCAGCACTCGGGAGGCAGAGGCAGGAGGATTGCTGTGATGTGAGTTGGAGGCTGAGCTCAGGGCCAGCCTGAA
>PVIR01001042.1:36797-139400 GCA_004026965.1 Petromus typicus | reverse complement strand
ACAACAAGAAACTAAGAAAGCATAGAAATCTTTGAGAACTCTTGGATGAACATAGACACAATGTCCAACAACAAATATCCATGATTTCACTGGAAAATGGATATTTTTTTGAGCATGTACCCTGGTGAGCCCTCATGGGCATACTTAGAATGTGGAAATTTGTCCTTAGAAAATACACATCATTAGAGGCTTGAAGGTAACATGGAATGTGCTGACCACATTCAGAGATGGTGAACGTATGGCACACATAGCTTTGCAGCCTGCCATTTGTTATCACGGAAAGCTCTGACAGGTTCGCCATCACTGAATCATGGCTTATGGTACGGTGAACAAGGACCAGGGCTCAGTGTTAACAGTGGATGTCATCCTTCCTATATCTTCAAAAGATGAGCCTCTCACATTTCTACAAATATAGTTTGTCTTAAAAATTCTTTCATTCCTGACCAAAATTAATAATCTATCTCTTACACAGCTATTCGTAATGATTCCCTCCCCACAATTTCTTTGGAAACACTATAAACAATAATAGACTAGGACACAAACTGTATCAAACTACACAAACGAATGCTGAGTAAAGGATCAATTATTTTCTAAATAGCCAAATATCAATTAACACAGATTAGTCATAGGGATAAACAGCTCAGCTTTTCATTTGTTTCTCTTTTAAATGTGCGAGTATAAAATCAGCTCAGTCCAAAGGTTTCTTGAAAGTTCCCACAACAGCCTAAATACACCTGGCAAAGACAGCTGTTGCCTTATACTTCTTCTACTCAGAGGGATGAAGAGAGTGTACAACATCAATAATCACAACTTTATTGGAAGTAAATGTGATTGTCTCAGTCTTCTGGAAAGTCTTATACATTTCGTCGTTGTGTTTACATGATTCCAATTTGAAACCAACGTTTGAATGAATCTCCCTGGGCTTGAATTCTTTTAGTTTAAGCCTCATTTGATTTAGCCAGAAAGAGAAAAATCATGTACTGAAAAGAACCATTAAATTTCCCACACACAAAAGTAAAGTTGCTGTCCCATTCCTTCTGAAAATGGTTGGACGGGTGCAACAACACTGGATATGGGTCAGGGATTTGTGAATGCTAGTCTCCTGTCCATTGTATTCATTCATTCATTCAGTACTTATTCTTTTAGCTACTTATGCACCAGAACTTCCTGCATGTTGGAAAGAAAGAGGTTAGGCTGGGTATTTAGCTCAATGATTCTGGTGTCTGCCTTGCAAGTGCAAGGGCCAAGGTTCAATTCCTGGTAACCACATACTACAATGCCAGGTGTGGTAACACCAGCAATCTGAATCACATACCACAGTGCTGAGCATGGTGGTTTATGCCTATAATTCCAGCACTTGGGAGGCAGAGGGAGAATTGCTGTGAGTGCAAGGTTGAGCTCAGGGCCAGCCTGAACTACAAAACCAAGACCCTGTCTCAAAAAAAAGAAAGAAAAGAAAAGAAAAGGGTGTCACTGACTTTGGAAAGAGAGAATCAAAGTTGTTCTAAGCCAAGCTTCTAAAAAAAAACCCTTTCCATGTTTCTAGTCATGAACTCAAAAAGATTTGTAGAACCAACTAGAAAATGTGTAGGAAAAGAACAATAGTCGATGAGGCGAAAGATCATGCTCCTGGACAACCTATGCACCAGGGAGAGGCAGTCAAATTATACTTTTAAAAATGCCTTATGGGGAAAAAAAATCATTATCTGGGGCCAGACCAAGGGCTTCCAGTCTCACACTCTGATCTACTGCATAGAAAGCATCTACCATTTCTCTATCTCTCCCATCCTTCCCCTAGTTTCAAAGGAATGGAGGACAGAGGAGTGACTGGTCAAATGCACATATCTAATTCCTAAGTGCCTGACTTCCATTAAGTCAATCAGATATTTCATGTCAAATTCAAATGTTGGCTTGAGTGCCTTCTTCCAGAGCTGGTTATCCAAGAATGAGAGGCAGACATGGATAACGTACGATGTACGGTAGACAGGAAAGACCCCGGGTCCCACTTGGTGTGCTTAGCAGTTCCGCTCTAGGTTAAAACTACCTATCAATCCTTTCACTTCCACATTTGGACTAACTTTAGAAGTTTGTTTTTCATTAAAACCTTTGTCTTAGATGTAGGGTTTAGATTAGATGCTAAAGAAAGTGCATCTTTAGCCTGTAAATAACTGAGCAGAGTGTCTGGTTTATAGTAAGTGTTGAGTGAATCAGAACACAATCATAAAGGTACAGAAACAATGTCTTGTCTCAGTTTAACCTGAAAACAAGCTTCAAGTTTTGCTCAATGGGTGAGTTGGAAAAAAATAATCTCCATAATTTTCTGTCCCTTACATGTGGGGTTTTTTTGTAGGATATAGTGGGACAGGATGTGATACATATTCAGCAAAATAATTAACATTTAGCAAGAACCAAGAAAATAATAGCCATTTGTTAGTATTTATAAAGGCACAGTTTACTTTTTGGAAACTTTTATATAAAATATCTCGCAAATATATTATTAAATGTACTATGAAATTACTCTAAAAGAAAGAAGTCTTACACACCACTTATAAAAAATGGTTACACATTTGGATAGTTCTAGAAAGAATCAAGTCAATGCATTAGCTAGCCTCAGTCTAGTGAAAACCAAATGGCAAAAAGATCAATATCAAAGTTTAAATTTTTTTTCACATGGAAAATCTTACATCTATAGTTCAGGCACATTTTACACATGAGTGAAAGTTCTAATCAATATTTCTGAAACTTGTTGACTGGCATACATTTTCTTCGTAGTTGGGAAATTGTGTTCAGTTACACTGTGAAATGTTGAAGCAATCCTACAGATTAGGTGTTGATATAAAACTAAATACTAATACAAAATTTCGTGACTAGTGAAAGTTTCTAATTGGTGCTCTTATCTACATCTCAGAGAATGAATTTGATTTTTTTAAGTCCTGTTTGAGTTTACATTCTATTGATTTCTTTGAATTCAAAGAAGGGCATTCTGTTTTTATGTGTGAAATCTTATTTTAGTAAACAAATAGCAATACTTAAAAATATTATAAATACCCACTTGGAACATAAACATCCATATTTGCAAAAACATGTATTTTATAATCTACTCTTGGCCTTTACAGCTTGGTTAGAACACAGCACCTCCTTCCTTTGAACTAAAGCATTTTTTTTCCAATGGCACTTGGGGTATCCCCTCTCTTGTTCCTTCTCAGTTGCACACCATAAATTTGCACATCTCGAAGCAATTTCTGCCACAAGTAGTGTATCTTCAACACATTAATTGCCTGGACCTTAAAACTGAATGATAATTGTGCAAATAATCCCTCATTTTAAAGACAAATATCTCAGAAATGCTATGATGTTAAAGAAAGTCGATGTCTCATTGTACATCTTATTTAATTATTATTCTGAGATGTATCTTTGTAAGGCAGAAAGCATTACTCCCTTACAGGGTTCTAAGCAAATAAATGACTTTATTTCAATTATATAAATCATAAATAAACAGAAATAAAAGAGATTAATGAGCACTGGTACAACTGAGTGACAGTCATTAACTACAATTTTGCTTTATTGGAAAAATCTCTCTCTGACTTTTGTTCCATTAAGGCCATATCCTAATTATCTCAGTTTCATTCTGTCATTAATAACCTTATTTTCTTAGAAACAGTGCTGATGGATGTCTTTTAAACTGTACTTTCCAAAGGAAGGCAGAATACAATCAAGAAAAGGGTCCCCATGTATAGTATGTGGGAATATTTTTGAAATGATCACATTTCCTAAATGGTCTTGCAAATCAGACTTCAGCCAAATGTAGTACTCCATTATAAGGGACAGGGAGGAAAATTGAATGTTCGAGTTCAAATTCATATAATAATTAGAAGGGACATTTATTTTAAAACGTAGAGGACTTGACAGTAAGAAAATGACAGAAATTCAGCTCCGCAGTGAATTATAAATGTCAAATTACTGGTATGCATGTAAAAAAGTGTGTCGCTATTAGGAACCAGGCTCTGCACTAACGTGCAGTGCTTCTGCCTTTATCAGCTTCTTATATTCCTCTAAGGTGTTCTGTCATTCACTGTCAAATTTCCAGTATGAGATGATAGGACATACGTCAGCTCAGTGTCCAAAGCTTTCGAGGTTCTGCACATACCAGTGTAGTCCCCTATCTTACACAATATTAAGTATGTTAAATGGGAAATGTGGCTCCGTTATTAGGAGTCAGCAAGAGTGTTCCCCAGCACGTGACAGCGCCTGCTCTTAGGAATGCAGGGGGTGGGTACAGCACGCATCTATACTGCGTGTGGACTCACGACGCCGTCACAGTGTCAGCGGGATGAACAATGAAAAGGATGTTAACTAAATTTTGATGTGCAAGAACATGTGTTTAATTTGCAAGATGCTTTGTTTAATTAAAAGGTAAATACCACTTACAATTCCTCTTGCAGCCAAATTTAGAGCAGCAACAACACCTACAGAGTGTTCAAATTGCCAGCAGAATTTCTTGGATGCATTTGATCAATTAAAAGGGTACACATTTGGGGAGAAATAATTATTTTTTTCCACTTGTTTTCAAATAGAAATGGCTTTATTTTCTACAAACAGATTATTCCTAGAGTTTAATGCCTACCTAAGTGTGCTTTAAATATACAAAAACCGTAATACTATGTACCTAACGCAGAGCAAATAAGTCGGAAGATTTAAGTGTTTCTTGTCACTCAGTCCCAACTCAGCTGAGATTCGTTGTTTTTCCCTTTTCCTTCTGTCTGTCCTTTCTATAGAGAGTTACTCTGAAAGTAGTGGGATCAAAAAGACCTTTGTGGCCCTCCAGCAAGAAAACCTCCATCTCATCACCTGGGACTTCCACCCAACTGCTCCTAAGCTCGCTCCAATCTTACTGCACATCAAAATGACCTCAGGTCTCGTGTTTTCCTTTATTTGTGATTTTCTGCTTTCCTCCCTGATCATGGCGGAGGAACATGCTCTTGCTCCTTCAACTGGCCTCAGGGCAGAAAAAGTCGAAAGAGAGACAGGCTTCCTCACTTATGACTTCTAATCTCAATAATGCAGGAAGCACAGATCACAACTCAACCATTTTTCTGTAATTCAACACTTCGTGTCATTGTCGTTTGGTTTCGGTTACGCTCGGAGGCACAGAAGAGATGAGTAACTCTCCTGAGGATCCGACCTAATCATTTCCTTGGTTGATACCACCACAGGACATCCAGACAACATGAAAGAGAAATTTCTCACAAGCTCTTCAACAGTTCATAGTACATGAACTGGGTTGTGGTGGCCCCTCCCCTAGAACTGACATCCAATAGCTTCTGTCAGCCAGTCCTGCCGGTCATATGATTGACATGGAAAAGACAAGAGAAATAGCCAAGAGATTGTTTTCTAGTAAGCATTATATTATAAACTATGATACTATTGCTATATTATTCCTTAACCAGAACTCAGAAGAAAATGCAAATTCAGATTTGTAGAAAATAGTATAAAAGATGCTTCATCAAGGAAAGTGTGCTTTCCTCTTGAATAGCAGATGGTTCCCTTCTTTTTCTTCTTATCCCCCATTAATTAAATTCCAAGCCAACAGGGTGGTTTCAGTTCAATTCAAAAACAGTAAAACCCTGCAAATCATTTGTGCCTCGATGGTGATAAATACAGACATAAGAAAACTGGCCATTAGTTCGCATTATTCAAACTGTACTAGCCCAAAATTCTTGTGAAGGGATGGGGAGATGAGGCATTTTTAAAAATTATCATAATCCCAATCATTTGGTGACTTTTTTTCATTTCAAAGACCAGTGTATGTTTGCTTTGCAACGAAATGATGAATTTTCTGGAAATAATTCTTTCCATGAGTCTCACTTTAATGAAAATTAGGATCTTATAGGACTGAGTTTTCTACACTTTTCCCTTCCCAATTAGTCCTTTGAGAGGGAGGAAGACCATTTTGCACCATACTTTAGAAGGTGAAACCTGAGTCAGTCTCAAAAACCTCGTACAACCCCTGTGGAGATCAGTTTGGAGATTCTTCAAAAAGCTACAATTGGAGGTCCTATTTCACCCAGCCATTGCCCTGCTAGGTATATATACATAAGAATTAAAAGACTCATATCACAGTGACATATGTGCACCCATGTTTATAGCAGCCCAATTTGTGATTGCTACATCTTTGAAACAACCCAAGTATCCATTAACTGGAGACTGGATAAAAAAGCTGTGGTTCTTCTACAGAATGGAGTATTACTCTGCCATAAAAAATGATAGGTTTGAATCATTTATACTTAAATGGGAATACCTTGAGGATATCCTCATAAGTGAAATAAATAGGTCACAGATAGGTATATATCGCATCTTTTCTTTGGTATGAGAAAATAAAGATGTAAATGAGTCCTAGAATTGTATGTTATATATTGTGAAATAGAAAATGCTCAAAGTAAAATAGGGTGAAGGGGGAAAAATAATGAGATTGTAACAAAAAAGTAAGGAAACAAATTTTATGTATATGGGGGGATGGTAGGGTGGGTAGGGCTATGGGGAAAAATGAGAATGAAGTTGTGTCTTATACTGGTACAAATCCCCATTATGGAGTGCAATCATGATGCATGTATGCAATGTACCAATAAAGATTAAAAAAAAAAAAAACAAACAATTACAATGGACCGTTGTCTGGTTCAACGGCAAATTTGCTACGACAGTCTCATATTTATTTACAATGTGTCATTAAAAAAAAATCCAGTTGAATAATTACCTATTTACTCTCCTCCTTATTTCTTTAGCCCATCTCCTGAAAAGTCTGTTATTTCCCCACAGGCATCTATCCCCCTCATTCAGAAAGACCTGGCAGAATCATTCCTGGTCCATGACTGGATCATCTGAGACAGGTGTTTACCTGTTCAAGGTTTGCCCTGTTCATTTACTGATTTCCAGTCAGCAGCTTCATTCTTAGGAACCAGGGGTTCCCCAGATTTCTATCGCAGGACAATGGCAATGAGTTTTAGTGAGTTTCTGTCTCTCTGTCTTGCCTACCACCACACAGGAGAAACTTATTTTAAGAAAAAAAGGTCCTCACATAATTTTTTAACCATTGTTAACATGGACATTTGGTTTCATCAAGGTAAGTCTGAACAAATGAAGGCATTTCTCAAGATTTTTGTCCCTGTGTTAATTCTTAATGGCTAGGACACTTGCCAAGTTCATGGCAATAACTTGCTGCTGAGTGGGGGACTTGATCTCTGACTATCAAGTAAGAAGAGACATGAAGCTTTGAGGATGAACTGACTGTAGATCTTGAATATGAAAAACCTGACCTAACGGGTGACGTGGAGAATTTTGATAACTTCTCTGTGCATTAATTTATTCATGAGTAAAATAAAAGTTTAGACAGGATAATTTTTAGTACCATTTCAGGTCTAAAAATCTGTCAAAGCATTTATGGAATAAATTCACACAGATAAGCAGGTTTCATTCCATAACATAAAAGTTCCGAAGTGCTGTTCACACTGAGGGTTTTGTTTGTTTGTTTGAGACAGGGTCTCGCTTTGTGGTTCAGGCTGGCCCTGAGCTCAGCCTCAGACTCACCTCACAGCAATCCTCCTGCCTCTGCCTCCCGAGTGCTGGGATTACAGGCGTGAGCCACCACGCCCGGGCCTGTGCTATGTGGTACTGATTGCTGCTGGACGTGAGTCTCCATGCCCAGTATTGTATATGGTTACCAGGGATCAAACCCGGTCCTTGAGCTTGCAAGACAGGCGCTAGAACCACTGAGCTAAATCCCCAGCTCCACACTGAGGGTTTTAATGAGAGGTGGGAAGGAGGAAATTCTAAATGCAATGTTAACTATCATAGTCAAATAAATCAATGCTATGGGCAAAGCACAGATGACCAACATGCTAGGAGGACATGTGGCCAAACAGACTGCACACAAGTCACTGAGAAAGTCGATACACAGAGAACTCAGTACGTGCCGTGACTTGAGATGGTCCTTCTCTGGGTCCTGGGTCCTGACATTATGGGACCTGAGCTAAGCATACATCCGGGGTAAATGAATCTTTGTCTTGTACCACAGAGCGTCCTAAGTTCACATTAACATGTGAATGTCAGTCAAAATTCTTTGGCCAATGTGTGTTTGTGTGTGTATGTGCATACCATATATATATATTTATATAAATATATATATATTTATATAAATATATATATATTTATATAAATATATACTATTTTTCTCCGCTGGAGATTTGTCTTTATATTTTTATCATAACCACTCAGTGTCACAAAGGAGAAAAATATGACAGGAGATGAATAGCATCACATTGTCGGCATTAAACTCCTTTGTAACATATAATGTTTCCAGAGTAGTCGAGGACAGGTTTGAGGAGGTACAGTACCGAGACAGGCCTTTCAGATATCTTGATAATGGCTCCAAATGCTTTTCAAGTAAAGCTGATGTAGTTATTTTAGTCTTTTCCATTTTTATGTTATTTAATTCGCCAGTGAAAATAGCATTAGTTCTACATTTCCATCCTTTCCGTGTAAGAAGACATTCACGTTGAAGGTGAAAGAAAGTTTGGTCACTGAGAACTACGAGCTCTGAGCCCTTCACGACCCACTATCTAGCATTTAAAGAAAAATGAAGAATCTATGTTTCCGCGGTGTGGTTAGGTAGGATGGATGCAGTCACTGCCAGGATCAGAAATCTGGTTTTAAGGATTGTTCATGCTCTTCACTTCAACAGTTGTGCTGGTTCATTTTCTGTTTTCTTGTCCATGAAATGGGTATTAAAACTTTATGAAAAGTACTACAAAGCAAATATTTCTTTTTAGTTAAATTGTTTTTCCAGGAAAAAAAAAAAGCCTTTCTCTTTAAAAGACTAAAAAGACTAACTCAGACTTTTAAACTACTACTAGTTTGATTACCAGTCTGAATTCCTTGCCATCTGATTCCTCAAAACAGCATTTCTATAGTCCAAGTTCAGATTTCCCTTTTCTTCTTCCAAATTAATATAAGCAGAGGTAAGTAATCTCTCTGAACCCCACTTTCCTTCTCTATAATGTGAGAAATTAGAGTAATACCTAATCTATAGGATTTTCGTGAAAATTAAATAAGGTCTGAAGGCAGAAGCCATGGCATAGCACCTCAAACGTGATGTTTTTTATTTTTTGTAATTTTTTTTTTACTTTAGGCAGATTAACTCCACGGCCTGGTCAGATCCACTGGGTTGTTAGGTACAAAGCAGCGAAATTAGATTCCTTCTCAGACCAGCCCCATTCCTTGCCACATAAAAAAAATCAGAGATCGTGTTATGTCCCTGAAAACAATAAGCAAGAAGACAGATGACTTTCTAGAAGATTCTTAGAGTTTGCCTACTGTAAACTAATCTCAACAATAGTCCCTTCATTTCATTTCCAAAAAAAAGAGAGGGAGAGAGAAGAAAATTGGAGTAGTCCTCGTTCCTCACTGGACTCTTCTTTCTCATCTGTCTGAACTGATGGGGAAGAGATTAACTATGGCTGCGCAAAGACTGTAAACACCTTGAGACAACAGACTCTTGTGGAAGTCGTGATAATAATAGTCTACACCCACATCTACTTATCTAACTCAAGGTTGTCCGAAAAGAAAGAAACATTGTGATTTCTAACAACCTTTTCCTGAGAACAGGAAAACCCAGCCACTCAAAGCATATAGCCTATTTCAAGGGTAACTTAATTTGAATAAAAAAAACCTTACAAAAGTAAGTCTTGAATTGACTAAACAAAAGCTCTCTTCCCGGGGTCCTTGGTGAGCGGGGCCACAGGAAACCTTACACAAGTGGATGGATCTGTCTCTCTCAGCGTGAGGCTGGGACTTTTCACCCTGGGCAGGCCTTGAATCTCAACATAGGACTCAAGCGCACAGATAGGGAAGGAAAGTTAAACCCCCAAAAGGGTGATCTTGTCTCCTCCCCAGTTCACGGAATGATTACTGCCCTTGCCTCCAGCCTGAAGTATCAGTAAACATTGCCTGGAGTAGCTAATGAAAGGCTTCTTCCTGGCTGGTAAGAGTGGGTTGGGCTCCGTGGGGTGTGTGTGTGTATGTGTGCGTGTGTGTGTGTGTGTGCGCGTGTGTGCGCGCGCGCGCGTGTGATCTCGTGCTTGCAAACCGTGCTTTCCAGAGAAGCAGTGATTTCCTCGGGGAGGGCAGGGTTCGATTCCCCCTGACCTCCCACGGAGGCGTACAAGAGGGTCACAGAGACGCAGGGAGAAGCTGGACTCACACTTACCTTGGAGCAGCGAAGGAGGTGAGGGTGGTTTGGCGCGCTGTTTGTTTTTGTTTTGTTTTCTGTCTCTTTGAACACGTCCCCTCGCGGGGCACGGGAGGGTCGAAGCGGGTGGGGCGGGCGCCGGCGGGGCGGAGGGAGCGGCGCGGTGGCCGCGCTGCCGCGTCTGGCCAGCAGGGGGCGCCTGCGCCCTGCGCCGGGCTCGGTGGGCTTCGCCGCGGCCCGGGACTGGCGCCAGGCGGGGGCCGTGCTGAGGGGGGCCGGGAGAAGGCGAGACGCGGGCGGGAGAGACCTGGGCCGCGCCGCGGAGCCCGCGGAGCCCTTGCTGGGCCCGCGACGCCCGGGACTTCCGCGGTGCCGGGCGAATCCTGAGCGGGGAGCAGCCCGGCCTCGCCCGCGCCCCGCCCGGCGGCGCCGCCTCGCTCGGCCCAGGCCCGGCCGCCTCGGGCCGGTCGTCGTTCTCCGCGGGGCGCGGGGGGCTCCGGGCGCGGGGCCTGCGCGGCGCGGGCCCAGCCGCGGGGCGGCGCCGTCCTTCCTCCGCTCCGGCCTCCGCGCCGCCGTCCGAGGCGTTCTCGGCCGCAGCCCAGCTCGGCCGCTCCGCCCTGCGGCCGGGTCCCCGCCCGAGCCCGCGGCGCCGGGAAGCGGGGCCCGGAGCGGGCCGGGCTGGGGCCGCGAGGACGGGTCCGGGCGTCCAGCCGACCGTCTCCAACCCGCGCAGTCTTTGCCTCGGGCGGGCGGAGAGGAAGCGCTGCGGGCTGCTGAGGTGTCTCCCAGACCTAATTGTTTGGATCCGCACTGCTACTGTGATCCGAGATTTGTACAAAGTTGCTCCCCCAACACCCTCTCCCCTAATTCCCCCACACCCACACAGCGCGCGCCTTCGCCACCTCCACCACTCCCACTCCATTTGCATTTGAAAACCTCTGGAAATTTAAACGCTTTCAGGATGAATTCACACACACACTGCACACACACACACACACACACACCCCGCTAAGTGGAAACTGAGTTGAGTCATAGTGTGTGCATGAAGGGGACTGAAAGGTCTTTGACTTCTGAGGAAGCAAATGCTTAATAACCCAGGATTCCGGCACTAGGAAGTTTCTAGAACCCTTTTCTGATTCTTCAGAAACAGAGTTGTGATACTAAAAGGAGTGGGGTCAGGTTAGGAGGAGAACTTTATAAATCTCCCCCTCTGATCCAGACACAGAGGTCAAATGATGCCATCTCTTCTTCTGGACTCTGATGAAGAACAAATCTGTTGACAGATATTTCACAGCCACTTGAATGTAGGTATTTGAAAATTTCAGACTCAGCAGCAACGTGTTTGTGGAAACACAGTCATGTATAATTATATGGTGTATATATGATTTTGAAAGAAAAGTGAACTTTCCTCCTTTTAGCAATACCCACTGAAAGGCGACAAGAGTTGTCAGGTGTGAAGACCCAGGTGTTGTTCTGGCTACAATGTGCTTATGCAGTTAATAGTCCAGTAGTCTGGCCCAAGGCCCCTCTTTGCTTGAAGCAAGAGTCTTTAGGAAGCGTAGAAGACAAGCTTTTAATTTATAGACACAATGTCCTCTGGAAATGTAACAACACACTCAAAATGTACTAAAACAAAGAGGCAATCAGGGACTTTGTTGATGTCTATCATTTGCTTTGTGTAAAATAAGACCCAGTCAACCTCGGTCCCTATTTCAACTGACCATTCTGGTAGTTCTAGAAAAAGCTTCAGTGGTTAAAGTTTTTTAAAAAAAAAAAATCTAAGAGAGCCTTAAGTCTTGCCACTAATCATCGTTTAAGTGCACATTTCATCAGAGCTTTAGGATAGAAAAATGCAGTTCATGTTTTTAGATACTTCCACACAATGTTGAAATAATACTTCTAATATTTGACTCGGTAAAACTCACTGATTGCTAAGTTGACATGAGAGTCTATAGCGTTTTGTATAAGATATTCCATTTCTCAATGAACTGCGTATTTAAATAGCAGGAGCTTATCGTCGCAGGTTTCCTTAGAGCTCAGTGTGGAAAACCACATCACTGACTTCCAAAACGTGAGAGTGCCTTCCTTGAAACCCTCTGAAACTGTTCCCGTAAACCTGCTCCACAGTCGAATAATAAGGAAACATTGATGCAATTTAATTTCTGCTCTGTCAATTATAAATTTATCTCATCTTGGCGAGGTGCCATTTTTTGGAGAAGTTGATTGTGGAAGAAGAGGATGGCATAGCAGGAACATGGAGAGTGAAATGTTTCATTTTACAATCAAGAAAAAATAGTGTAATTGTCTCCACCGTGTTGGCGGTGGAAAAAGTCTGAAAGGGTTTGATTTGAACGAACTTCATCGCCTCTATCAAGAGCACACTGACACCAAGTAGTAAATTACCAAGGACGACATCACTGAAAAATCATAATTTCAATTCTGTCTCATTTGTGTTTAGAATCCTTCTAGGTCGTGAGGAAAAAGACTAAAGAGAGAGGAAAAAATAATGTTAAGTGCACCAAGGTACTTTTTGTGTTATAACAAAGTGTATATTCAGTCAAGCTAAATACTTGGAAGAAAAACCTAAATCACCTACTTTTAATGCTCATTTTTCCTGATTTACTGGGTACCACTAAATAAATAGTTTAAACTTTAATGTAAATAAAGTTAAAAATTTGAATGACGTCCATTACCATAGATTTCCTGAGAATTTGGCCAGATTCTGCCTGCACTTTCGGCCTCACCTGCAGGGGGCAGTAGCTTGACGCGAATGACAACAAAGGCTAGGAAACTATTAGACTTGAATTTCTGACTGTGACCCTACAATGATGTGTAGGTTGGAAAGAGTGCTTAATTAATGTATATTGAAACAAAAGATCAGGTAAATTGTTTGATTTGTCTTCAAGCTATATTTTAGAGTAATACAGTTCATAACTCATAAGGTTTTTTTTTTTTTTCTTACAGAGATTATGAAAGTTTCACGGAGACACATTTAGTTACCTCAAGAATTATCCTAAACATTGTTATTGTAGAATTTATGCGTTCTTGGAACGTGTGTTCTTAGAAAAAGACATCAGAATCTAATCAACAGTCTTCAATGTGCAAATGAGTAAAATATTAGAGTAAATATAGAATATTTTGAATAGATAATGAAATATCATTACATATCTAGATGATAAATTCTACATTCCTCTTGTAAAATCTTATCATTTCAAGTAGATGGGAGGTAGTCACCCCACCACTTGCAATATGTTTTCTTTCCATGTATAAAACATTAATTTAAAAAATGAATTTATATTTAAATATGATCAATAAATAATAAATGATCTTATTGCTATTTTCTGTTACAGATAGAAAGTATTGACTATTGATAGCGTACATTCTCTTAACCTCCCCCCCATCTCTCCCTCCCCCACAATTCCTTCCCTGCCCCATCCATAGATCAGAAAAGACCGGAAACAGACCAAATGGGATATATATATATATATATATATATATATATATATATACATATACATACACATACACACACATATACGCATACACACACACACACACACACACACACACACACACGTATTCCTCATTTCCTGGCCTCAGTCACATTTAATGTTCATTATGTCCATTTTAAATGATACAAAATGTCTTACTCAAAAGACATCCTGATTTCAAAAAGTCAAAAGAGTACCTGGCATTAAACAATCCTGAGTCAGTCCTGACAGGGCTAACTGGGCTGAGCCTCTCTATACAGTACGTGCTATGGCTCTACTTTGATCACAGTCAGGGAAAAATGATAATAGTTTTTTTTTTTTTTTTTTTTTGGAATTGCTGCACAGGAGTGTTCTGTTTCTTTTATATGGCAGAGTTTGATCTTGATAAAAACCTTTTAAAACATCCTTTTCCACCCATTATGATAAAGATAAGCTATCTATTTTGGCTTTGCTTTAAGGAGAGAATATGGGGGCTGCTCGCACCCAGAAAGAATATCTTCTTCTCTAACACCCCCTCCCATTCCACCGAAGCTCTTTAGTCGACATATGTTTGTTATCGGAGAGAGGTGCTGCGAACACACAGCCATTTTCTTAGCAGCTTTTGGACTGTATGTTAGCAGAGTCCCACAAGGCATTGGTCCTTTCCCATTGGGAAGTCATGAATAAGAGACTATGAAGCTCGCACGTCAGATCTTCCTCAATTAATCCACCATTAGCATGTTTGGGATCCACTACTGGATGGCTAACAGCAGCTTTTGTAACTGTACGCCGACGGTACCCAATTATGCTCTGCTAAAAATGAACTCTTTGCAGACCAACCCTCTCGGGCTGTCAGTGTTTTCCGTTTTCCTATTTTAACGTTTGTGTATAGTGGCAGGCGACAGATGGTGTAGATCAGATCGATTTGATTGCATTAGATGATTTTTTTCCCTTCCCCACTCCTTTCTGGAAGCTCGCGTCGGCTGAAGGCTACCGCCTGGGACTCCTCGGAAGCCTGAGCAGCCGCCACCATGCGCAGGCACCGGGCAGAGCCAGAGCGAAGCGCCGAGGTCCCTTCCCAGGGCTTGTTAACACCGTAAGCCGGCGCTCGCTCGGAAGGAGCAGCTCCCAGCGCCCGGACCGCCTCCCTGCGCAGCAGAGGACTCCCGGCTCCTCCACACAGCTGGAGTTCCGCGTGGAACCTGGATTTAGAGGGTAAGCGCTGCAATCGAGATGGATTTGTGACAGTTACTTTGCTAGACCTTAAGACAAATCTCAGCAGACGCGAAGGATGCAGGATGTGTGGAAGAGGGAGAGTGTTGACAGCAATAACTGTGTTTCTTTTTGTCTGAGAACGAGAGGATTATTCGGGAAAGATGTGTATAGTGTTTTTTCCATTGATTGTAAGAGTCGGCTACCACCCTCCTTCCAATTTTTCCCTCTCGGTGTTTCCCCCTTTCTACTTGAGAGGGAAAGAGAGAGGGAGGGAGGGAGGGAGCCGAGGGAGAGGGGGAGAGGGGGAGAGAGAGAGGGAGGGAGGGAGGGAGGGAGAGAAAGAGAGAGAGAGAGAGATTTCTGCTTTAGCTTAATTGGCTTATTTCCTCAAACCGATGGCTTTGTGGCGTTTCTTTATGTATATTTGGTTTCTAATTACCAAGCGTTTAAGCAGGATGGGTGTTGCAGCGTGGGGGACAGGGTGGGAAAGTAATGGGGACCAGCAGTCAGCGGCGGTGGCCTTGAGAGATCAAAAGGTACCGAAAGCACCCCCACCCCCGCCCGCAAACACACCTCTAGTTACTGGGGCGCGAGAGAATTGTAGATTCTAATAAACATGGCTTGCGGGAGTCGATGAACAAAGGTACTTAATGCGGACCTAAGCCTCCGATTATATTGCTCCGCTAGCAGTATCTCAATATTCAAAAGCAAAGTGTAAGTTGATCAACAAACGCTCTGATAGTATTGGGCTTTTTCCCCCCTTTTCTGTTTTTGTGTGGAGGGTGGATGAGGAGGGAGGGTGGATGGGTGGGGGAAATCCGACAGCTTAAGGAGGTTTGAATTGAATATGCACCCAGCGGCAGTGGGCTTGTAGGAAATGGTGTTCCCGTAAGTCAGGCTGCCCCGCTGGAGCAGGAGAGAGCTGTGGGTACAGCTCGGAGCGGCAGTTTGCTGCAAGTGCTGCGGGCAGTCAGCCCGGGCTGAGCTGTCCACTCGTCCAGGTGCTGAAGCTGGGAGCGTCTGGGTAGGTAGGAAGAGGGCTGGTGCTGCGGCTGACGAGAAAGAAAAGCCTAAAAACTGCATGTTTCTAGTTTCTTAAAGCTTATGAATCTGGAGGTCAGAGAGAGAGAGACGGGGAGAGAGAGACGGAGAGAGAGAGGGGGAGAGAGGGAGAGGGGGGACAGGGGAGAGGGGGAGAGGAAGGAGAATTGTGAAGAACTAAACTAAAGGAGACCATTCCGAAAGCACTGAAAAGCTGTGTGGATATTCATGCTGTGTGATTCTGATGCATGATGTGTTTCTCTGTGTGTGTGCTTGTGTGTGTGTGTGTGCTTGTGTGTGTGTGTGTGTGTGTGTGCTTTAGCCATTCCTTTGAAGAACAAACATTCTATTTAGTGAATCCAATCCTATCTGTATAATGTGCGTTGTTTTCCTTTTTAATGGTAGTTGAAATTTAAATGGAAGAGTTCAGAAGCAAATGTACACTTTGCTCGTAGACTATTGTATTACTTTCCCTAAGGGCTTTTGTTTCTAGGAGTTGAAGCTGAAGAGAACCTGTCAGCTTTCTGGGTTTCTTTTTCTTATTTGGTCACGACAGCAGAAATGAGCTCCACTTTATCGCTTGTTAGGTAACAGCAGAAAACAGTGCTTCTTAATGTGTTTAATGGACATCAGTTTTCTGTAAATGATGTACTTAAGAGTTATTGTAAAATAATGTAAAACAGGGTGGCAACTGGACAATGCCATCTTTCTTTTGAATTATTTTAGGGATGTCTATAAAACCTAGACTTCATGTCGAGTTTTCTGTTTGTAAGTAACCTGTTAGGGAAATGATGAGTTGGTACTACCTTCAAAACAATAATAAAGAGTGGGCACAAGGTAAATGTCTTAGATTCTGAGCAGGTCGGAGATGAGTCGTGGTAGTGGGAAAGCTCCTGTTATATAATTACTCCTTGATGAAGACCTATTTGCACTTACATAATTTGAAAAACCGTGATGTCTAATGCCATGTTTCCATAGCCCATCCTGATCCACTCGCACGGAGCATGGATGTACTTCCATGTATGTGTGAGGAAAGGGGGAGAAAATTGAGAACTTTCGACAAGAACTACAACATGTCTTGGGCAGTGACGTTGCACTTGTCTGTTTTGTATAGTGAACAATAAACCTCTATTATCAGAATATCCACTGCAGGGTCTTAAGACAAAGCTTCTCAAGTACAAGCCATTGTTGATCACCAAAGAATCAGAAATTCTCTTCCTGCATGCCAAAAATGAGTCACTTTTCAATGAGTTTTTCTTGATCTTCTTCTTCTTAAATTATTTTTATGAAGACAGAGATTCAGAGGGGTTTTTTTTAATAGAGGTATTCACAGCAAGCTGACACACATGCATTTATACCGTACATAAGAGGGGTGGGCTATGACATTCAACACTGTTAGTACCAAATGATGCTTAAATCATAGAAACTCCAACTGCTTGCCAACTTAGTGAGTTCAGACTCTAAGGAAAATGAGTTTAATTGTTGTGTGCCTTGAAGCTTTCTTTTCTCCAAAAATATCATTATGTTGTCTAGAGCTAGCTGTAAGGCCTTCAGAGGAGAGATGCCTATTTTTGTAGATTTGTAAGTATTTGATTGCAAGTAGTAAACTGAACGACTGTTGATATTCTGTGATCCTGGGCTTGTGTAAAATGCATTTCCAAAATACACTGCTAAAAATTTCACCCATGCGTGGCCCAGTCTTTCTTTGAGCCCCACTTCTCCCTGAAGCCGTCTAGGCAAACACGTTTGTAGTGTTTGTGAGCTTAACCTGCTTCTCTCTCGCAGGGTTCTCTCGCTGCCCTCAGCCTCAGTCAAAGCGCGTCGAGTGGGCCAGCCGCGAGCAGCGTGGGTGCGAGCAGAGCGGGCGCGGAGGAGCCCCGGAGACCACAGGTAAAGTGGAGGCTGAGCATGGCCGGCCCTGCCCTGTCCCGCTCTGTGGAAACAGCACTCTTCCCCTTCCGCGTTAAGCGCTTGGTTTTGTGATCTGTCTTTCAGAATTGGAAACAGAGCAGCCATTTGGACTTGGGCAGGAAGCAGCCGAGCAAAGCTTTGGACCCTTCTTGAGGGAAATCGAGTTATGGATTTATGGTCCCGGTCAAGCTCAGCCCAGCCCCAGGCAGGGGCGGGCTCAGCAGCACGAGTTCTGGTGGCGGCGCGGCGGCGGCGGCGGTAGCAGCGGCAGCAGCAGCGGCAGCGGCAGCTTGGTCCTGACTCTCTTCGGTGACGGGTATTCTTGGGTGGATAATACGGATTACGTTGTTATTGCTTAAGAATACGCGTAGTCGAGGAGAGTACCAGCGGCAGGCGGCGGCCCCCGGTCCACCAGCTGGCCCCGAGCGCCCGCGGTTGCCAAGGTAGCACTTTTGATCTTCTCTGGTCCTCGCGTGTTCGCGCTTTGGGTCCCCAGAGCGGCCGCGCGTCGCACTCGAGGCGCCCCCGACCGTGAAATGGGTGCGCGCGGGGCGGGGGCGCGGGGCGCGGCGGGGAGGAGGGGCGATGGCGGCGGGGCCGGCGGGCCGCCCGTCGTGGTGCGCCCCGCGCCTGTGCTGGAAGTTGCGGGGAGCCTGAGGCCCGAGGCGGCCCCGCGGGGGCTGCGGAGCGGGCCGGGCGTGTCCGCAGGCGGCCGGGTGCGCGGCGCGGGCGGCGGGGCGGGGCCCTCGCGGCGGAGCGGGCGGGGCGCGGCCGGTCCTCGCGGAACTTCGGGGTCGGAAGTGCGATGGCCTCGCTATCGCGCGCGGCTGGTGCTGTCCGGAGTCGCCGCGAAGCGGTGGAGAGACGGGGTGGGCAGCCTATCGGTCGCCTGGGCGTGGAGCTGGGAGCCCGAGGGCTGGGCGGGCAGCACCGCTGGGACCAAGTCCCGCTGCTCAGGGCGCGTCCCGGGCACCGCACAGCCCAGGCGCGGAGCGAGCCTCGCCCTCCTCCTCCAGTTCTGTGCTCGTTTCCAACGTGAACGGGCCATAAAACATGCGGACGTGTCCCGTCCTAGCCGAGAGCGAGCCGCCCCCACCTGCGGGAGGCCGGCGCTCCGGGGCCACCGACCGGCCGGGCTGTCACCGAGGCGCAGCGCTCTGGCCGCGGACGCCTGGTCGGTCGGCAGCGCGGCCTTGGCCCTGGCCCGACGCCAGCGCCCCGCCGTGCCCCCAGGCGGGAAGGCGCCGGGACGGAGCCCCCGGGGCCCGAGACCCGTTTCCACCTTGCGCGCTTCGGCGGTCCGCGCGGGATGCGAAGACTGACTCCTGCGAAGTGGAAGCTGCAGGAGAAATGAACGAGAATCTTCCTTCTTTGGCGATCCCGGACCCGTTCTCGGCCGAGCTGCGCCCCGTGCCCCGTCCGAGGTGGATGTGCCTCTTCCGGCTGCGCGAGTGACACCTTCCCCATGGCGCTGGCCCACAGAGCCGCCTGAAGCCTGGCGCGGCGGCGACGGGGCCTCGGAAGAGGCAGCTCCGCTCTCCCGTCCAGCTCTGCCTGCCTTCTGGTCCTCACAGTTCCCGCCAAGGGTCCTTCAGCCCCTCCTCTCCCTTGTGCCTGCCCCGCCGTCTGATCCCACAGCGACTGTCAGGGCAGCTACACTCACAGCTCTGGGGCTTAGGGGCCCAGGTCTGCGGGGGGGAAAGGATGGGCCCGTTTTCAGATTCTCCCAGGTTGCTTTCCATTGTAGGAATGAGATGAAGTAGAACTGAAGACACAGGTGGTGTCTCTGCACTTGTCCGTCCCTGGCAGGAAAATATGTAACTATTGTTCCTTCCTTCGGTGTTCCATGAATTGCCCTTTATCTCTAGGGATCTACCAGTTAGGGATTAAGAGTTTTTCAATACTGTGCTTGTTTTCTATTTAACAATATGCGGCATGTGTGTCTACTGGTGGCATCGTTTCACTGGGCAATCAGAAAAGTAGAAAGGAGCATCGTGATAAAGTTCTGAGGTGATCTCCGGAAAGCTGGGCCATGCTGGTTGGCTAAGAGGTGTGTGTGGTGTGAAGACAGAGCTGAGGGCCGGCCTTAGGGTTTGTTAGAAAGGAAGGGTGTAATATTCTGTCCTTTGCTGTTGGAATAAGGAAGAACTTTGGAGAAGAAGCTGTTTCGATCGATGCTTTGACTTTTTTCACTTCAGCTTATGATTACAATTGCTTCATAAATGATTAATAAGTTTTAGAACGGAATGATTGCAAATGCTAGTGATAAAGTCTAAAGGAAACCTTCACTCAGGGTAAACAAAGTATTTTGTGGGGTTTTTTTAAATCTAGTGATTTAAAAACTTATTGCATAGCTTTCTTTGCTTTATGGCCTTATTTTCTTATAAAAGTTTCCATTAGGTGTCAGTCTGAGTGAACTGGTTCTTATTTAAGTTATTTTGGGGATAATATTTCACCAGTCAAGGCCTTTTAAGATAAGAAGGAAAAATAATCAAGATTGTATTAAATTGAAATTACTGCTGTTAACTGTTTTCCCTTCAGAATATAGAATTTTAAATTACATCACAAGCCAGTTACTACTTTGGCCTTGTCAATATCCATGGTCAAGATTAAAGAAGTACAAAGTGGTTATTTGTGGTTTTGATGTTGAATCCAAATGATCTTGAGGATTCATAAGTGCTGCTCGTTAACTGGTGCCCCATATTAGAAAAATAAAGATCCTTTTCCAAAAATTTGATTTGCCTTAAAAAGGTAATAGGATCTGCCTGGAAACGAATATACATGCAATGTAGGCTGTTTCTTTGATAACATCATTTAAGGCATACTGGAAGGGGGTGGAGAAAACATATGGAAAATTGCTTTTCATACTAGTTTTACTTGAGTCAAACCTACCTGAGTACTTGAATTTCTATGAGCACAATTTATGGCTTAGAGATGGAATATTTTAGGTTTCCCATCAAAATATATAATGTCTGAGAACACTGAATGTTGCACTCTAATACCATTCATTAGTAGGTGTAAGAAACATCATGTTGGTTGATGTTTGTTACTAAGTCAGATAAGGAACTTGATAGAGATGATATCTGACAAAGAATTGACTTATTTTATTCTTTGTCAATGGCGTTCCAGTGTTTTTTCCTTGAATAGTGTTGTCAGGAATTGTGATATTCAAGATGCAAGATTAATAGAGAATGGTGACAACTCTTATGGGAACCCAAAGTAGTGTTTTGTACTGATGAGTTTGATTAAGTACACTTTTTAATAAATAATCATATCCTGGAAAAAGTTTCCCAGGAGCCACTGTTAGCCTGAGAATCACGTGGTTCTTGGTATCACAACAGTGTAACCTAGAACCAGAGCAGAGCTCCTGACAGAAGCCCAGGCAAAAGAGAGTGATGAATGAATGATATCTGATAGGTAAACATGCCTCCAACTACATTGTCACTCTTTATTTTTGTATTTCCTATTAGCAATATAAATGTTTAAATAGAAAATAGAAAATGAAAGTGCAGATGATGGCGCATTGGGAAAATATTTTTAAATTTTAAGAACATCAGGGGAGCAGGGCTGAGGTCCTAGAAGAAATGACAGGGAAGGAACACCAGCTTTGCACCTTCTGTGCAGTGTGCAGGTGCAGCCACCATTGCTGTAGGGAAATGACAGAACGACATTCTCACAGTGTTAGCAAGCAGCACATTGTGCGTGTTAGACTTAGCTGCTTGAAAAGAAATGCTATTCATGACATCAGAATACTTGGAGACTATTATTTCCATTAGCTATTGAATTTAGTTACTGGTAGCTACACAACTATAAACATAAACGTGATATAGATTTTAACCACACATATTGTGGTGCCATTTATTTTTTAAATGTTTTGAGTGTTTGCTGTCCTCTGGCCTTTGTATTTTAAATCACTACTTGTGAGTTCTAAATTTCAGTCTATGAAACATTTTGTGGAGTCTATAAAGTCAACCATTAAAATAAGAAAACTCATCCACAAAAGTGTAGGATAGGAAAAGATTTTATGAAATTTCCAGTTCCTTCAAATACATTTTCTTGAATTTGTTATAAACTAATGATAGAAGCAAAGCATCTATAATATTTGTATATTTGTCTAATATATGTTGTCCTGATTACAAATTTGTGACTATCCAAATATTCTGAGCTGTGGGTTCTGTTATCATCTGGCTAATAATTGAGCTAAATGAGACAGTTTTATCTTCAAAAGTAGTAAAAATTACAATAATATGCATATGAATATAGAGCTCATCTTGTTTATGGAAATGCCTTCTAAGATTAAGTAATGATCCACCATACCAGACAACATACTAATTATGGCCATAGCTAGAAACAAAAGTTTTTTAAAAACTAAAAAAGAAAAAGAAAAGAAAACCTCTGTGAACTTCTATTAATTCAGTGCAAAGGCTAGGAATCAGGCTCACTAATTAACCTCATCTAATGCCATTTTAAACTAAAAATACTTTTAGTGCTACAATCTACTTTCTAATACTCTGTTCACAGTTCAGACACTTCATCTTGCAATATACGTTCTTAAAACTTATAAAATTATATCGTAAATTATGTAACTGCATAACTTGAAAGTAGTATACATTTACAAACTTAACACGTGTGCTCATAAGAACCTGTTCTTCAAATGATTATTTCTTTCAATGATATATGTGCTTAGAAAGTTGCTATTAACTGCAATTTTGATTTTAAATTTGTATCTGTTAATGACTGATAACTAATTGTCTGAAGTATTTTATTCTCTGATAAGCAAATAAGGTCATTTTCAAGAACTGATTTAAACAAGTTACAGTATAAATTAAAATGGCTTATTTTGGATAGTTTCCACATACACATATACACCAGATATTCCATTATTTTTTATTACAAGAATGAAAGAATAACATAGCTAACATTTTATCAGAAGTGCACATGAGAAAAAGATCTCATGTAATGGAAATAGAATAAGATTTACAAATATACTGGATTTTTTGCACATAACTATAGGTGAACTTAAGTTACAGGGTATTATGGAAACAGTTTCATGCAGTTTTTGCATAACTTCTATAAACAGGTCTTGATGTTGTTTACAAAGTCAGAGAAAACTAGGAAACTGATGCAGTTATACAGAGAACTAACATTTAATTTTTCCTTAATTATATAAAAGTTATTGGGAGAGAGCATGTTCTGTGGGGGAAACAATTAAAAGTGAAAACTAGAAAGTCTGATATCGAGTACAGGTTCTTACGGTGAACTGTAACAGTGTGATCTTCAGTTATTCATCTGGGTAAAGGGCTGCAGTGAGAAGCAACTAATCTCTGTCCACCTCCTTCAAATGCCTTTTTTTTTTTTTTGTCTCAATGCTACTGTTCATGTTATGCATACATGAAGTGTAAATCAATAGCACAACCTTAAAAATACCATAAATCTTTTAATGGTATTCACCATGCTTCTTCTTGATGCAATATATGAAAATATTTCCATCAACTTTCATACTCCAATTTGTATTTGAAATTTTTGTGGGAAAGAAGAGCCTCAAAAGAATGATTTATAGTTTTATCCTAGTGTGATACTATCACATATGTGTATATGTGTACAAGTTTGAAAATCCTTAAAAACAGAAATCTGTTCTCAAAAATATGTCAGCCTAATGAGAACAAACTACCAGGAATCCTATTCAGAGTCACATATATATGATTGCAGTAAACACTTGGCTTTTTACAATGTTTACTCTGTGTGCAAGTGTTTGTGCTATTAAATTTAATTACAATTATTTGGAGGAGTGGAGAAATTACTGTGTTTTTTCTCCCATCCTGTTAAAAAGGACCAATATTTGTCTATGATATTTAATTCTAGAATAATGAAGTATTATTTAAAATAACTGGTCCAGTGTCTGGCCCATAGTTAGTGCTTGAAAATATTTAATAGTTTATTCAAAGCAATGATATCCTTTTAGGACGTATGTCAATGTAGATTCTTATATTTTTTTCTGTATCTGGTGTCCTGTTAAAATAGCTGTTATATAAAATGACTATTGTAAGTAAATATTTAAATTTATTGTTACCATAAATTCTAATTCTCAAGTTTTACTAGTAGTATAGATATCCTATGCTAAGAAGTAATATTCATTTTATCTAATCTCCAGGTATAAATCTTAAACAACTAAAATCTATGATAATATTTTTTCAAACTGATATTTTTTGAAACCCAAAGAGCCTATTTAAACTGCTATTGACATAAAATAAGTTTATTCCAGATTGATCTCATATAGTGTATTTTATTTAATGGTGACTATGTAACCACTTAAAGGATAAATTGTTTTAAAGTAGTCAATAGAAAGGTACTTTATACAATTTAATAAGCACCATAATATATATACTTTCAAACCTAAATAATTTTGTGATACTCTTTAATTTTTTATAGCTTGCCAGGAAAACAGACTAAATTTAATCTTGTGTGAAAGCTGTAACTTTCCTAGATATTCCAGATAGACTAAATAAAATTGATCTTTCAATCACAAACGAATATGCCCATTTCTTTAAATTTAAAATTAATAGCTTGTTACCTATTACTTTATTTAAACACATGTAACATCAATTTATAGTTCAAAGATGTTAAGAGATCTGTCCATTTAAAACTTTGAGAATAGATTTAATAAAAGTTCTATAAGCCTTTGAAAAGTAATTGACTTCAGACATCTGAGGGTGAGTGTATGAGATTTGAAAGCCACTTGCCTCCACTTTTATTAAAATATCTCTTATTTACATTTCTGTTGTTTTATGTATTTTTTAAACAACAGATTTGAGGGTTTTTTAATGTGGCATATTAAAACATAGTCAAATCAAAATAATATAGTACAAATAGGTTGTTAGCTGTAGATATGTTTATTTTTAATATAATTGATTTTATTGGTACATTTTATATACACATCATGATCACAGTGGACATTGAAAATTTGTACCAATACATGACATGACTTCTCATTTTCCCATTCCCCTGCTCAACCCACAATCTCCTGCCTCCAATGCATGTGATATTTATTAAAAGTAATGATGATGTTAAACTTTTGAGACAGCTTCACATTTGATCCAACCATCTGTGTAGATTACAATTGTGATTGACAAGAACAAGAGATAGTTATAGCAATTAACAATAACAAGAATGTGGACTATAAAGAAGAATGTCAGATTTTCAGTAATATTTTTAAAATAATAAAGGAGGAAGGAAAGAGAAGGTAACGTAAAAAGAATTAAGATGCATTATGTACATGAGCCAACTGCCTACAATGAATGTAATCATGTATTAATAAAAATTAAAATCAAACAGTAAATAAATAATATTCCTGGTGACATATTGATAAACGTAATAGCTGGTACCAGTACACCTGGAGGAAAATGTGGATCTCAGGAAACATTAAAAGGGATCTTTTTTATATATAGTGCTTCTGTCCTAGGAAGGTGTGCTCTTAGATTGAAATGTGCACCATGTAAAACATAAATAATAAATAATCTCTGAATAAAATAGGTCTAGCTTACGTGTAGAAAATGAAGAGAGGCAAGGAATCTGGATGTTTTGCAACTCAAGAGAAAGAGCAACAGTCTGCAAAAATAAATCTGAAAATTAAGCCTAAGGAAGGCATGTTTTAAAAGAGACAGTCATTTTTCTCTACTTTTTTTTTCTATTGCAAAAGTGTATGTTGTATTTGAATCTGTGCTTTAGAAATAAAATAACCTAGAAAAATGTGTTGAGGATCACGTCACCAATATTTCTTGTTAAAAATAGATACTTTGCTTAAGAGTATAGTTTTTCCTGTTTAATACTATTGATTTAGATTTTAAGGCAGAAACCTATTTATTACTTAACTTTGAAAAAGATAGAAAATATTGACATACTTGTCCTTCTCTGGCGTGGCCTTTATTTCCAAAAACATAGTCTTTTAAGTTGGTTATTTATTTGCTTCCATTGAAATTACTTCCCATCCATTATCCACATGCAATACAAAACTTCACACATCTTAGATAAGTTCATAGTATATTCATAGTATTTACTTGTTATGATGTTTTTCCATCAGGTTCAGTTCTTTGATACATATTAGGCAGCCCACGCTTTACATGTGAAGGCCTCACAGCGCAGAGGAGCCTAAGCTTCTCCGTGAACATTCAGAGAATTTGGAACTCATTTTCGAAGCCGGCCCTGGATGTTCTGTGTCTAAATCATCACATTAAAAAGTTACTGTTGAGGCTTCCCTTAACACTTTACTGGTTCTGATAATATCCTCGGTATTTTTATAATACTCAGAGATTGTTCTTCCTTAATTTTTATGTTTAAATGTTTTTTAAACTCATTTATTATATATGCAGATATAAACTAAGAAAAGATTCCAGAGGTTTGTAGTATGCTTACATTTATGGATTTCCAAAATGTAGGTTATATTTTGCAAGCAAAATTAATACTGATGTAGAAATAAATACAAGTTATAATTAAAATACTAACTCAATGTTTTACTGTAATTACAAATATTCTACTAAAACAAAAAAATTTAATTGCCATTACATCATTCAGTTTAATAATTTAAATGAAAATGCCCCTTTAAAGGTTGAATTAAGCAGTTTTTTCCACACCTTCTGCAGTAGAAACTTTAAAATAAGTGATACCATCCATTCAGTCATTTTCTCAAATGAAAAAACAGAAAGAAAACCACGCCTTCCCATACACCACAAAGTTGTTTTTATTCTCTTTACCTCAGTTTTGAACTATTTAAACCTGCCTTGTTGAATAAAGACAGGTTAGCTTTTGGACTAAAGGAAGCAAAATAAAATTCTCAATTTTTCAAAATCCTATTCACTCCTTTTTATGCTATTTATGAAAATTGTAGCATAAGCTGCCACTGTCCTGCCTGCGTCACCTGGAATGTTTACTATTTTGCAGGCTGAAAGGATGATTTCTCACTGGTCACCAGCTTACCATTCAAAGAAGCATACTTTCATTCAAAATACTACTGCTCCCCCTTTGGATTTCTCACACAGCTGTGAGAATTCACTAGAAAAAAAAGTTTCAAGCAACCATTTTATTTTAAATTCCTCAGAAGAATAGGATGATATCCTTTTGACTATTTTGTCTCCATCAAAAGATTTTCATTTTCCATTTACTACAATTGCAAGTAATTGTTATCATCATTTTCCTCAAATATTAAAAGCAAATCACAAATACAATATCAATAGATAATATTATTTTGTTATGATCTATTTTGGTGTTCATTTGAAGATAATGTAGGTACTAATATGACTTTTAGATGCCACACATAAAATAGTCATCATTTCCTTCCCCAAAAAACAGTCATTTTATGGATTCACATAATTTGGTCAAGAACAAGATGCTTTAAGATTTGTGAAGGATAGATTTTAATCCTCAAACCAGCTAATTAAGCTGCTCCTGTATTGCATACAGTTTTCAGTTAACAATAATTAATATGGCCAGCTTGGAACCTTAGGAAGCTAAAGCCAGCAAGTGCTTTTTGGTTCACTGGAGAGGATGCAGTTTGATTGCTGGCGCAAGTAAACAGGTTGGGAATTGTCAACATTGTAATTAGCAGCAAGTTTCTGGATTCTCAGTCTGCCAGACTAGTGGGCTGATGCTTGGAGCAGTTGCCCCAGGGGGGAGGAGAAAAACAAAAGAAGGGAATTTGAGCAACCTTGCTATGCTCTGCCAGCATATGCCACTGGACCAATGTTTTTCTTGGCAAAGGTCTATTTTAAGACATCTAGCAGTGGTTTCCACAAAATATGAAACTCACCATAGCAACCAAAATGGCAAGCGTCTCTAGGAACCTCTCCTTGATTGGTTATCAGGTCAAACTGTTCAGAGCCACGTTGCCTTATGTGCAGTATGCTCTGCACTGTGCACAGTGTGGTTATTAATAGTCTGATTAAAAGGGTTAAAATCTGTTTTGGCCGAGATCCTGAAATACTCTGCTGAAAAGCCGTCAAAGAATAAGGTTATGCAAACCTTATTAACCCTTCATGTAGTACAAATAAAATGGAAATGTCAACCTTAATACCACTGAGGATCCAATCTTCAGTAGTTTAATGATAATTTAAATGTAGTTTTCTTAATTCAACACAATGTGATCATCGTGGAGAAAGGTTGTCATAGATTTAAAATTCAACTGGTATTTGCAGTACTAGGACTAGAACTATATTAATAAATTTTTACAGATAATTTATAAGCCCAATGAGCAAAAGCAAAGACCTGCTTTTGAAATTATACAACAAAAGTTAATATGTTTGTAATTATCTATGCACAAATATAAAATTTTACTGGTCTTCTAATCAATTATAGTCTGAAATAACACACAGACTCTGTGCAGTCGGAGGATAGGTACTAGCCCACCCACCAGAGGTAAAAGTACACTAGCGTACTCTTTTGCTATTTTTAAAGCACCTCTGTGGGAAGTTAATTTTACCTTCCAGTCCAAAAAAGGTCAAGGTTTCTCAGCATTGCTAAAATACACATATTAATTTCTCCCTAAATAAATGTTTGGAATTATAACAGGGATATTTTTACTGTCATTTGCTGTCTCTGCCAAAACATGCGGAGGCTTCAGAGAGATAAACAGGATGGAGAGAGACAAACAAAATTGATTTCTTTACTGTACAAATGTCCATAAATGGATCAACATGCTATATTAAGCAGTATCCACGTGGTAATTTCTGCAGGTGGATTATCAAAAGTGTACAAAAAAATAGTTGTGTAGATCTGGCACCCAGGTGTCTGGCATAGCATTTAGCTGATGCTTTTGTGGGGAGAAGGATTACTCATATTTGTTGGAGGGAGTACAGTTCTCTAATCCTCCTCCACAATAGAATTCGTGTTGGAGCAAAGGAGCAACATGGTTCCTATCCACTATCCTCTACACTCAGGAATTCTCCGCAATTATTTATTATTCTCCATGGAATCAGTCGTCTACAGGTGGCTCTTGACTGTGCTTTCAGATGTACACCTTGCTGTAGTTTTTTAAGCTCCGTTGACTCCATGGCATGTTGCTTGATCACAACAGTTTGTTCTGATTGTGAGGAAAGGCAGAAGGAAGCAGAAAGGCAGTCAATCTTTCCTGTTTAGCCTCGTGCTAGTTTTCCTCTTTCTGCTCTGAAGTCAGTGGAGGACGCTTCACAGAGAGTTCCTCGCATGTCAGGGTGGGCAGCGTCTCCCAGAATCAGATGTTTTGGCACCTGATTCATGTCTCGGGAGCACCTTTACTCACTGATGGTCAAATTTAAAAATAGTGGAAGACAGAATTTTTGCCCCCCTTATTTAAATATTTTTAAAGCCATCATATGGTTTCCATTTCTCAAGTGTTTCTGTCTTTCAAGGTTTTGCAAATTGTGTTAGAAAACAATTACAACAGCTTAATTAAGAAACCTGGGTCACTGGTATTCCTGCACTTCCTTCCAGTCACTTACCTATAGATTAATTTTGAGGTTCATGTCAGCTTGAGGAGAGATCTTTCAACTTTGTGATCTTTGAATCTAGGTTTGTTCTTAGCAAGGAAACAATTGTCACTGAATGGATGAAGTTAACCATCCTTGTGTAGTTTGAAGTATAGTTTCTCAGTTACTGCATCAGGATCTGTCAATTAGTGATGATGAAGAAAAAAAGAGATAATATCAGAGTTAATACACTTTAGGAGCAGAAATTAGATTGGCTTTCTTGAGACATTGAGTAGATTTGTTTAAGCCTCAGAAGTTCTGAGACATAAAATGGAAACAAAGTTCTGTTTGGGTAGAAAGGCATCGAAGGGAATGGGGAAAAAAATAAGCATCAAGATATATGACATACAAGTACAATTCTGTATGATGAATGTGATCATTTTACCAGACTGAACGGTACCAAGAAACTTCGTTCACAATTTAAAAACAAGTCCGATGACAGTACAGTGTCACAACCATAAATAGCATAGAATCAATCTCACATACTCTGCTCCTATTAAAACTGCAGATGATATTAGCAGCAATGACAGTGCACATTTTTAAGTGGATTGGATGTGAACAAGTCATGTCCATCCTTTTTAAAAGTGTGAAAGAAAGCCCTTTTCAAGTGCATAAGGCAGATGTTTTCTTGAAATTCCTATAGCAGAAACATGAACAAAATGTCAGCTTAGAGATGATCAAGTTGTCTGCAACAGTCCAAGTGCACTTGGACCATCTCAAGTTTCGTGTTCACCAAGCAGTGCATGTGCTGAAATCAAGCAAAGTGTATATTCAAAAGAGCTAGGATGTCTGTCAAAATGAATTAGTAAATTTCTGTCATGCACACTTTATTGATGACACACCTGAGCGCCATTGAAGTACTTACTATGTGCTTCGCATTCTTTTAACTGCTCAGGTTACTGAAGAATAATGAACTACCTCACCTCAAAGCATTCCTGGCCTATTGGATATCTCACAATACAAGTTGTTGCAAGCTCTGTGGGAGATACAGAAGAATGTAAAGCAACCACCTCCTTTCAAGGACCTTACTGTGTTGTGGTTAATATCAAAAGACGAATTGTAGGAAAGCAGTTGTTAGTTCAAGCCATTACTGTGGTCTCTGTTCATCAAAAGACATACGTCACAGATATACTCATAATAAGTCTTTACTAGGAATGGATTTGTCTTTTTTCCCTTTTATGGCAGATATTCTTCAGCACTGAATAGACGACATACATATCCAATGGGAAGTGGATAACATGCGCCTTTTCTCAAATAAAAAATGAGTTATTCTACTACCAGTTCCCTTATCATATAACACCATAAATAATTATGAACCACTGCTTTCCACCAATTTGAAAAAATAACTGTTGCATTGTGATTCTATACAATACCTAAATAATTAGACTGTTATTATTATTATATTATTATTATAAATTTTAATAGGTACTACAAATTAAAAATCATAACTTTCCCTGAGTAGTAAATTACACACTCAAGAAATATTATAATTTCCAGAATGTTCCACTTTATTTAAAATTTTATCATATGTACTTACTCTTATATGGTACTTATATTGCTAATATCTTTATAATTATGATAATATATTGAATTGAATTTTCCAGTACTTAAACTCTTCTTTTGATTTAATTCCAAATTGCTTTGTTAAGTGCAGTAGCTACCCAGATTTTACTTTGCTGTTTTACTGTTTCTCATTTTAAAAGATAGGCATATCAGCTTCATTTGAATATAAGGGGGGTAGTACTGAATAAGAACTTTAGATTACTTGTGGGGTGTGTGTGTGTGTGTGTGTGTGTGTGTGTGTGTGTGTGTGTGATTTTTTTCTATTTCACTATTAAAATTTCCTCACTAGGTTAATATACAAAAGGTTTTAAAATTCTAATGTAAAGAAATTGCTCTAACAAAATTCTTTGAGCATTTACAAAATGTTCAAATATTACAGTAGTATAAAATAAGTTTCTTAAATATGTGTATTGGAATGGCATTTGATGAGAATTTACATAGAACATAGATGATTATAATAGTAAAAAAGAATATTATTGGTTAAGCAATTAGATTATATGCTTTCTCATTATGCCAATTGAAGAGCATTTCGTAGGCCTATAATATGCTGTTCAGACAATGACTTTTTATTCAGCTTTCAGTGGCAATGCTAGAAATGCAATGCCTAGATGATTTAAACTGCCACTCTAAAATACAGTGAATTTTTTCTTGTTAACGCCTGAAGATAATATTTAAAAAGCAATTTTAAGGCTAAATCACTGCCCCCCCTTGTAAGACTTGGACTAAACCATTAATTCATAAATGTTGAGTTTTGTTTTTAAACACTAAGAAATAATATTGAGGCACCTTAGATGTAAAATTAAATTGATATCACTGGGTTATTTTCTGCATTGTCTATTTTTTCAATAATGAGACACTGTGTTTGCTTTTCTGCGAAAGTATCCAGTTGGTCACATCATCTATAGGATGATAGAATACATGACAAGGAATTAATAAAAATACTCTAGTAAAAATGCAACTTTGTTAATATGTAGGAATAGAAAGTAATGCCCTGAGTGGTAAAAACAAAAATTTTCCCAATGAATTATGTATAACATTACATAATGTTGGAAAGTATTTTAATTCTCAACTTAATTCATCGGTATATTCTGTAAAATTCTGTCTTTTCAAACAATAACTTTTTACAGTTGTTCATTCATGACCACACAATATTGCTCTTATGAAAATATATTCTGAATTTAATCACAGAAATATAAATTCATTTTGGAGCAGGATCTTATTTCCTTTCACAATAGGAATGAGCAACAGTATCCAAATTCAAACACTAAAGTTAAGAGACAGACACAGTGGTGGAACAATTTATGCACACCCAGTTTAGATAGCAGTTATGACGAGATATGCAGGAAATTCAAGTCATTCTGATGGAGGAAAGCAATGGCCATTATTTTGACAGTTAACATTTTAAGATTAAGCATATCAGATGAATCAGAAAGGAAAATGAAATCATTTTAGTAAGCTTGTAGTTGATGGATTGGTTAATGGGTTAAACAGACACTAATTTAAAGGTTACTGCTTTAGTCCTTAACCAGATGGAATTTTGACTGCAAAAAGCATGCAAATTGACCTCTAAGTAGCTTGTATTGGGCAGAAATGATGCTTAAGATTCAAAAATGTCAAAAATACATTTCTCACATTTTTATTGTTTCTGTGTATTTCATGTTTATATGAATGTTTATTTTTAGTTTTAATGTTCATTTATTGTTTTGTGGGTGACATTTCATATATTCCTTGGCTATTACAAAAAGGCTATTTTGAACATTTTATAAAGGGAAAGTCAGTTTCATTCAAATTGGTTAATGTCATGAAGCTCATTATCATCTTTTTCAAATGAGAATGTAGATTTGTATTTAATTGCATCTGCTGTTTGCTTATGGTAGTCCTACATTACTAATAATCACATTACAATGAGTTTATATTCAGTTAAATCACTATAACCATAGTTACAAAGGCTATCAGATGTGAGTTTATTAATTACCTACAATTAAACATTGTTGGTTAACATCTGTCCTCAGAGAGCTCATAGTATTTTACAAATTGGTTTTAGTTATGTCTCTGAACCTTTTATTTTCAGATTACCTTATGTTACCTACAAAGTTTTCCAATATACCTGCACATGAAGATTAGCCCTAACAAAGAGTTTTGAACAATTATTCATCTAAAGTGTGTTATTTTCTCTTATTAAATTATATTTTAAAATTCTAAGTTTTAGGTTTTATAATGATTTCATATTTATATAGAATTGACCATTACCATTCAAAATGCAGAAGAGATTACATTAGGAACTTTACTAGGATTTTTCTGTATAATACCACACTGTTACAATTATAATTATGTGGAAAGTGACTATACTTATAAAATAATTAAGACTAAAAATAATTTGGATTTTTAGATACTGTTATTTAACATGGAAGTTTACAATCTTCCTGAAAATTTTTTATTTTTTAATCTCTTAAATCTCTCAAACAAAACTGGTATAAAACACATATTTTTTAAAGGGAAAACTTAAGCCATATGGGAAAAGATGAATTATAGACATACAAAAGAAATAGAAAATTAAAATTTGAATACTAACAGGATGTTTTTGTTGTAACCCATCCATTAACTCAACATTTTTCTATTTCTTTTGCTTTTGTTCTTTCTCTTCTATCTATCCCAACTTTACTATCACAATCTGACCAGTAAACATAGGCAATATCATAATTTTAGTATTTACTTGAAATTGTATGAAAATAGAATCCAGAAAAAATATGCTGCCACAAGGCCTGTTTTCTTGGATCAAAATGCAGTGCCGTACATCACATGACACTCCCTGATGTTTTACAATGACTCATGGAACTACCAGGCTGATATTTTGGTGAAAAGAATTCTATAAGAAACTAATAAAGCAGAAAATCACACTAATCACTAATCACAAAACTAGATAAAAAGTATAGCATCTGAATTGTTGGAATCTTCTTCTACCACTGATGTTATTTGCAACATTTTATGTATAGGTGTAACCCAGATTGTTTTTAATATCTAGATAAAATACTACAAATCAGTGCTCAATGATGACAAGAGTTTACCACATGATAGTCATTTTCATTCTTTAGCAAAATGTAATCACTTAAAAAATGTCTGATCTTTAGGCTGGCTTGATATCTTGGTCTAATGTAGAAATAACTACCAAACACAATCTAATCCTTTTAATGTAATGTTCTGTTTTTCTTAAAGAAAGTTTTAAATCAAATTTTAAATTCGGATCTGAGTGACATCTTTAGAACTAGTTTATCCCAACTTTTTAATCTTTAAAATAAAAATCTACATATTTTAGTGCTCTTTACCTTAAATAAATTTAGATACATTTTAAAACATAAAATAACGTTTTAAATAATTCTGTCATGTAAATTATATTGTTTTATTTGAAAAATGGGTCCAAATGTCTTCAGAATGCAACTAATTGTTTTCGATCAAAAGTCTGGATGAATGATCCAAAATGATTTCTCGTAATGAGATATGATACATTATGATACTCTTCTTATTTTTTCTAATGTTGCATTTTTTAAGTAGTGAAAGATACATTGATACAAATCTAACATTTTGTTTAAAAAAATCTGTTCTAAAATTTTCTTTCTCATTTTTCTCTACTTGTTGGTAGGAGGGACTTTGATGTGATTTTTGTTTATCATTATATCATAAAACACATTGCTAAGTTAAGTAGTAAAGTTTATTTTGTAAAAGTTGCATCTAATCACTTGCTATGTGTGTAAGAATTTGCTTTTCTTCAGGCCAATGCAAATGGCTACAGAAATTTTTTTGAAAAAATGGACACAAATCTCTAAGTTCCATTAGTAGTATATTTTCAGAACTATTTATACATTATGAAATGTTTTACAGTCATCATATTTAATTTACTTGGCTTTATCCTTATCTTTCTAATCTGTCTTTGCAATAATTACCGCGTTTTCCCCTAGGGTATCTTTTTTGTTTGTTTGTTTGTTTGTTTTTGTTGAGACAGGGTCTCACTTTGTAGTTCAGGCTGGCCCTGAGTCAGCCTCAAACTCACATCACAGCAATCCTCCTGCCTTTGCCTCCTGAGTGCTGGTATTACAGGCGTAAGCGACCACACCCGGCACTGTGGTATGTGGTACTGGTTGCTGCTGGGTGTGAGTCTCCTCGCTCAATATTGGTATGTGGTTACCGGGGAAATGAACCCTGGTCCTTGCGCTTGCAAGACAGGCGCCGGAACCACTGAGTTAATTCCCCGGCCCCAGATACCTATTTTTAACTGAACAGGTAATATGGTAGGACAAATTTAAAGTTATATCTACAAATAGATGTACATGAAACTGTACTTAGTATTTCATATGACTCAATTTTGTGAGTTTCATGCTTACTTATTTCCTTTATTTCTTCTTGCAAGTGGCAACTTAATGTTTTACCCACACAGGCAAGAAGCACTCAAAAGTGTCCACTATCAGTAAACATGAAGTGAGGCATTTTGAGCTGTACTCTACAAAAAACAAACAAACAAACAAACAAAAAAACGTAATATTCAGGGCAGAGATGACTTAGGCTTCTGTGACTTACCATTTCTATTCAGAAGCAATTCAGGCTCTAGAATAGGGAAACAAAGGAAATGTGTCGTGAATGTCTTTGTCACTTTTACACAATTGGGCTCCAGAGGCCTGAAGCCCAGTGAATACGCCTATCTACCTAGCACATGGATGGAGGGACATTTTATGAAGGAAAAGCTAGAAGTATTAAGATATGTACCTGTTAACAAAAGAGAGTGAGAGCCAACCAGGCTTGATTGCTGCGCACTGGTGATGCAGCCTCCCTGGGAGAGGAGGACAACAAATTTGAGTCCAGGCTGGGAAACGCGGTCTCTGAGGGAAAACATCTCAAAAAGTTTCTGTTGTTCTTGTGGTTTGTTGGTGTTTTTTGTTTTTTGGTTTCTAAAGGACTATGAATATAAATTAGTATAAAAGCCCAGGGTTCTATGCAAGTGTGAAAAAAAAAACGAGATAATTTTACACGTTATAATTTTATAAATTTTATAAATTGAGTGTCAGTTATATCACATCTACCAAAGGAGTGTCAGGCACATCACAGCTGATTCCTCGCCTCTGACAAATGGTGACGTTCAGGTTCTGAATCCAGGATTTCCTATTGAAGTCAGTAGCAGGCTTCTGCTGTCCTCAAGGGCTGAGAGAAAATAAATTGCAGCTCTGGAAGCAGTATTTCTAGTCCCCTTTAAACCCTCCAGTCCCACTGCTCTCTGATGTGACCTATATCGGAAGTTGCCAAGGTGCAACTCTTTCCCTCTTCAGTCTCCATAAATTCTGAGTCCACATGTAAGAAGGAGGTGTTTTTAGAACCAACTGGCTATTTTTTTTTAAAGAATAAACTCTCTTATTTTAAAGATAAGAAACTCAGCGCTAGTGATAGAACAATTTCTAGTCTTAATATGGCAATATTCTCCAGTGAAACTCCTGCTGGTTGTATTAACTCCTGCCACATGGATCTAGCTCAGCATATTTGGCTTGAACTGTCAAGACTTTGTCAGGACCATTATTATTGTTATTATACAAATCGTGACTGCAAAATATTTTCCTCACCTATAGTTTATCCTTAATTTTCCTATTTTTATTCAATCACTAATCTGGAGCCTTACTATTTTATGCTATTTTAATGTCCTTATTCAGAATCAAATAATCATTCAACTATAACACTGCAAATGAGCATTAATTTTTTTCATCTTTTATGCAGCAGAGGTTGGAAGGACAACTTAGATCTGGTTGTTAATGGTAGTCTTTATATTAACAATAAACAGAATTGATTATCACATTCGGCACATCTACACAGTCACATGATAGCACAGCCCCCTCCTCTTCTGTGTAGCTGTTGCCAAGGTCTATTGCTGCCGACAAAGGCCCACATCGTTTGCCTTCCATTTTGGCAACAATCCCATTTACACAAGGACATCGGAGTTGCACATTGAAACTACTTAACCATCACTGAATATTGAAATATGTCTTCACATAAAATTGCAAATACATTCAGAAAACCAATTTTCAGATTCCCTTGGTTGAGTAGGACTAATTACTTCTAAACTGGATACAATCAGTGTCAGCCACAGCAGAGGAAAAACTCTCCAGTGTTAGGTAAGCTCTGCACACAGAGTGATGGTCATCTACGGTAGTACTAAAAGATTACTCATGTTTATAGTGATGATTAACTGTAAAATTAATGCTAATAGCAAGTAATCATAATAGTAAAAGCTATAATTCATCAAGTGCCTTCCATGAGGCTAGTACTGTATACAGTATCTGTTATCTCATTTTCTTTACTCTCCTTTTATTTTAAGCCGGTTACTGTTATACACACTGAATGACCAAGAAAAGCTGTGTTTCCAGGGACTGTCATATTCATAAACTCACATCACTAATAAGTGCAAGAACCTATGACTGTTTTAAAGTAAAGCCCTCGTTAGCTTCTTCCCACTGCCCTGCATTCTTGGACCTTCTTTTAAAAAGCAGTAAAAATGAGCAGTGCCAAAGAATGGTTTGGGAATGAGCAGAGTCAAGGTCCACTCCTGATTCTACCAAGACAGAGGCCAGCACTCTGGGTCTCCCTGCTCTGTTCTGCAGGATTAAGATCCAGTATTGGCTTGACCCTTGTGTGACTTTCAGTAATCTCAGAGTGGTTTATTTTCATATTTTGAGAAAACAGTTTTTAAAAATCATCTGCATTCACAATATTATTAAGAAACATTCCTCTACCATGTGCTATACTCTCATCACTTTTCCTGGCTTTGATTGCAGAAAAAAAGAAATCCTTGTTAGTCTATAGTCTGACCAAATCAGTGAAGCACAGAGAAAGATACAAAATTCACTGATCGCCTGTCAGACTCTTACAAAGTTTGAATTTAGCAACAAGCATTTATTATGCTGCATATATAAAAAATTAAATGGATGATGTGAAGCAAGGTGGGGATATAGTGGAGGCATAAAAGATATTTACAGTATGTGTGATGAAGCATAAAATACATTTTTTAATTCAAAAAGCAAAATACCTCATATATTCATATAAAACACCTTGGGCTGTTTCAAGAACACTACACTGAAACATTTCAGTATGTTTACATACTACTCATGTAAATGCATTAACTTAATCATAGCAGCTCTAGGAATTTGTGATAAGCTGTGAACATTGTGTAAAAAAGATAAGTGAATAGTCTTAAATAGAATAAAAATTGATTGTAACACAGAAGCAATTTTAGGCACATACATGTAGTTTTTCAAAATCTACGTTTTTGATATGTCAGTATTTCCTTAGGTGGTCCCATAATGAGGAATCCATATTGCACACACAATCTCCTAAACATACTGCATTTTTTCACAGAACATCAAACACCATCATGTCCCATGTCAATTTTGTAATATTTTGAAAGAACAAATACAGTATAGTGAGCTGATATATTTACTTCACCAAAATACTTTTGTGTGTAAACTTTTATAGATTTTTTATTGATTTTTTTCTTTTGTAAAGTTGGCAAAAATGTAAATGATTGCAAAGTGAAAACAATTGCTCCTTTCTGCAGTGATTACTCTGCTTCATTTTGCTGTTGAATAAATATTAACATAACTTCACAATTTTTCCATCTGTAATAATAATAATTGTTCCCATAGAACTTGTAAACCACGAGGACACTTTTTCAAATATTTGATTTTTCTCATGCAGAAGATAGATCACTCAAGGATATTGTTACCTAGTAAAACTTAGGACCCCCCAAAAGTATGGTTAAGTTTGATTTCACTGGTTTGTTTATTCATGCTGCATTGACTCATTTACTCTTGTCAACAGTATGCAAAGCCCTCCATCTGCATAGCAGGCTTGTAGAGATGAGCAGGGTTAATAACAACAGGAAAGTTATCATGTGATGAAGAAAATAAAAAATATAAACCAGTGGAGAGCAAAATAATTACAAATTAAAAAAAAAAAAAGAACATTTCTAGAGAAAATAAACACCTTGAGCTGAGAAACAAGCTGGGGGCACCGATTTGAATAAGGTGGAAGGGAATTGTGAGATCGTGAAAGATAGTGAAACCAGTGATGAACACTAGTCCAAGTGAAGACAATACTGAGTGCAGAGACCCGGAAAGCATCCACATATTTAAGTAGTACACTTCCTGCTTCACAATGTCCATTATATATCAGGATCCTCACTTACACCTTCATTTTCTCACACCAGAGGAACAGTTCTGTATTCACATATGTATGTCCTATTTATTTCACTTCTGAAGGGGGGGGGGAGAAGGGAAAGAAAAAAATTAAAGGTGAGAAGGAAAAAAATGGAAACAAAACTTATGGATTTAGGCAAAGAGGTTGAAAAATTAAGAATCACAATTTATCATGTACACGTACAAATTCTGAATGATGAGTATGATTGTAAGTCCTACCCAAAAGGTACCAATAAAAAAAGGAAAATTTGATTATAAAAATCATTGTGAAAAGAAAAAAAATAAAATTAAGTAATACACACTCTGCTTTGTCCACATTTTCAATAATTAGGATGATTCTCAGGAAAATTCCACAAAGAATTACTGATAAGATATCAAAATATTTGAAAAGTTGCAAAAACTTCAAAAAATAAATTACTACTCAAGAATAACTTTTAAGAGAGATTATCCTTCATTTTTTGTATAGTTTTTTAAAAATACTTTTTCTTAGAGCAATAATCTTTTGCTTCCTGTGTTTATAATAGTCTATGAATAAGATTAAGATGCTTTTATAGAATATGAAACTTATCCTCATAATTCTCTTGCCTATTTGAGTTCTCCTTTTTGTTTTCTTATTGCAATGAACACATTTAGCACCCCAAACATACACTACATTTGGGAAAGGCAAGAAAAATTTAGGAATGCTTTGTGAATAATGTAAAAATATATTTTTTGGAACAAAAATAATGTGGACCAGTTTAAAGACTGATTTACTAAAGTGTTCTGTCAAATTGTATTAAACATGAGTACTAGAAGACTTTGTTTTGAAATATTTACATTGCAAAAAAGTATATGTATATTTTCAAAACTATAATAGATTTGTTTTTATGAAACTGAACTTGACACAAAAGTTCATACTTAGAGCAGCACAATACTTCTACATAACTCCACAGCAAATACACAAAAATTAAAGGAAAAATCAGTTACCTTGGTTTTGTATACCTAATGTAGAAGAAAAACTAATAAAATTAATTTTGTGTACATACTGTAGAATTTTCAAAATATATATTCTCAAATTTTCTTTTCTCCATATGTTTTCAATTGATTTGTACAATATGGCAAGAACTAAATACAAAATTGAATTAATTTACTAAGTTTATTTTCTACCAAAAAATAATGTTATCAGACTTACCATAGTAGTGCCTACAAAACTTAAGCCTAATTTTTGAGTAGCTATCACTCAGGCTTCAGAATAATTCTGACAACTCTAATTTTCATTTAAGTAAAACTCTAAAATACATGTATCTATGACATTTTATTTTCAATGAACTTTCAAATAAATTTATACCGTAGGAGGGAACAAAAACATCTCCCCTGAAATGAGAGTAAAAGAATGTGAATCTGCTTTCTAAAAGATAAATTCTAGAGCAGGCATTTTGTAAAAGTTGGAGATATGAAGCCATTTCTCAGGAAACTTTTAATGAGATGTGAAGTAATCTGACCTAGAGGCTAAGGTCAAGGTTTAGTTGTGGTCACATATAGGTGTTTTAAATGAAAGATTTATGAAGAGACATCAGGTAAGAGTCATGAACAACCTTCCCATTTTTATCTAATATTAGAAAAAGAAATAACTGATAAAAATCTATACTGGTATTGTACTAATGAAATAAATTGAAAATTATGTTCCATTTCAAATAAGGTTGCTTAAAGATTTTATCCAGTTGCAGGCAGCAGTATGTCTACTTTTACAACAAATGATACATTCAACATGCCTCAGTAAATCTTGAGTGAAAAATAAAAGAATGTAGATTTTTAAGTGCAAGTAGCAATTCATATCATATTGAGATTTCATTAAGATGATACACACTTGGCAAGAGTAAGGATGTTTATATGGTTTCTTACACTGTAGGAATACAAGTTTATTGTAGTCTTGCGTTATCTCTCACTGAAAATGTCCTTACACACATGATCTTTATCTCTAAATATCTGTGCTATCGTCCCGAGGTTTGGTGGGTCCTCAGCGACTATGAAGGAAGAGGATGAATGAATGGATGAATGAAGGAGCGAAGAGAAAGTGAGGAACTGTAACAGAGACAAAACTAAAATCCTTTTACACAGAACAGGAAGTAGACAGAGAAGTGAAAACAACCTCCCTGCACCCTATCCTATTTATTAAAACATGGAGAAATAGAAAATGTTAAAAGATAAATTAGGAAACTACAGATTCATTAAAGTGTTGGTATGCTTAGCAGAGCAGCAGAAACGGAGGGTGATAAACCTTTCGACATGTTTATATTCACATGAAGATATGCATCATAATCATGTTAAATTTCACTCCCTTGCTTCATATACTTATATCTTTGTGATATTACTATGATTCAATTTTGAATTAACTGAGCCTTCTAACCATGATGGGCCACCTCATTGTTCTGTAGAAATTTGATCTTACATATGTTTTTATTTTTTATTTAAACAGTTGTCCTTCAAGAAACAAAGAAGGTTGGTATGCAAGAATGGTGTTTCCTCCAAAATGCCATCTTAGTCCATAAAAGAGGGTAAAAATAGAAACAGTTTTGGATAGCTAACACTGTAAGAGTAGCCATCTGCTTCTCGGAAAGATAGAAATGTATTTTCCATTTCTATCCTCAAACTCATCCACAAGATTTCATTCCTAACGTCTGAGATTATATTTCCCCAAATAAAATTTCTGATGTTTTATGACCAAATAATTGACTTGCAAACACCTTAGATGAACTTTAAATAACTCATCACATGTTGTTGATGGATCCTACATGAAATGATCCAGCAGCCATCTGGAGACCCATGGATGATCAAGCTACCATTTTCCAGATTGAGAAAGCAATCAAATGAGGAGAATGGGAAGAGTACCACAGCAGATGGGATTCCAGCTGAACGATGCAAGTGTGGGTACACAGCAAATAGTGAACACGTTCACCACTTGTTCAAAGCCATATGGGCACAGACATGCAGCTAGTCCAGGGACACCTATTTCTTAAGGAAAAGGGGAGGCAATAAGTTAGGGCACTAAGACCTGGTGTGCGAATTGACAGAAAGTTGCTAACTCAAATTTTCCATATTCCACTATGATCCAAAATACTTTATTTTGGAAAATTATAATCATGATAATGTTTTGGAACTCTAGAAGTACCATTCATTAAATAACACAATAAAATGACTTAGAAAATATGTTGAAAAGTGTTCCATTTGTATCAGCTGTTTTTAGGTAAAAGTTAATAAGAAATGTATATTCTAAACTTCAGGTGTTATGTATGATTTCTGTAGTGTGTTTTTCTCACAATTTTATACTATTAAAAATCATAGTTGTTTTATACAATTTGGAAAAAGCACCTCAAAATAAAAAAATTAACAAGCCTAATATTTAAAATTATTTAGATAATAAGGTTAGGCTGCCTGTACTTAAAATCTATCCATAGGTGTTTAGATTCCAACTTTCTTTTTTTTTAAATTTTTTAATCTTTATTGGTGCATTACATACATGCATCATGATTGCACTCCATAATGGGGATTTGTAATGATAGGACCGTGTGTGTGTGTGTGTGTGTGTGTGTGTGGGTGTGTGCGCGCGCTCGCCTATGTGTTTGTGTGTGTATATGTGTGTGAATTGTATGTATAAGGAGAGTCCAGTCTGTATAAAGCAGAACAAAATCATGCATTCGCTGCTTATCATGGTAAAGTCTTGGACAAACTCAGCTGAAGGGAGGGACTCCATGAAGATATACCACTGCTTCATCTGATCCCTAATATGTCAACATCACCTTTAGTAGATGTTCATCCATAGAGTATGGGAAGGCTCAGCCAAAGCAAGAGGACTCTTGAAGTGGATAGGAAACAAATACGCACAAAAGCAATAAAGACCATGTTTTGCTTTTTTTTTGTTATCTACCTACTTTTTCCTGCTAGGAAGTGTGTTATGAAGCTACTTAGAATGCGTACTATAAATGATGTGCAGAGATAACTCTGGTGATAATTGAACTATTGAAACTATTAAAATCCGTGCTGACCTTTGCAGAATAGTTTATAATGTGCTGCTCTCCTTCTCTCATCTGCACTCTTGTAGAATACAGGCTGTGGGAAACAGGAGGCTTTTAACAGGAGGCAATTTTACAGATAATATCTCAGAAGCATGTAGAAATAGTGGTTCAAGCAAAATACAAACAGCTACAGTCCTACATCTAAATTTACTGGAAGGAAACAAATCAGAAATATATTCTCCAGCATTATATTATACTGTCATTATATTATAATATATACTGTCATTATATTATTTGTAGTGCTGGAGACCATGCCCAGGGCCTCAATATTCTTGCTTCCAGGTGAAATTTGGTACAGTTTATTATCTTACTAAGAATTTGGTTTAAAAATTAATTGCAATGCATCAAAAGTTCCAGGTACCCATAAATCAGTTTGTTAGTTTTAAAAATTTAATTTTAGTGTTAGCTTTGCTTATTAACTGATCGATATATTCCCAAGGAGTTTTATCCTCCACATACAGCCTTCTTTTGTGGGAGGAATATTGAAAAACTGTGTGTTTATGAATAATTTCTATTAAAGATCTAGAGAACCTATTCAAGCTCCATAATCAATTGAAATCATAAAAATTAATCAAAATACTGGCAATCATGAATATGCAAAAGTTAAAGGTTGGCTGATCTAAGTTTCAATAGATAGAATCACTTCTTCAAATACAGATGCTTTCTTCTCACCTAGACACTTAACTCCAGCTCTGAGTGAAAAAGGCAGCTACGGACTGCATTAGCATAATTACTACCTTTTAAAATGACATTGTATTACACTGATAAACAAAAATTGATCAATAAGCCACAAATACGACATGCACTCTCAAGTCAAGAAACTAAAAGAGACAATGTCTTGTGATACCTAAAGATTTTGCAGGTGATAGAGTTCTGATACACTCCACTTTGCAAGTTCCAAACAGGTATACATTGGGAAATGTCTTCATGTACAATTAGGGCAGATATGTTATACTTAACTCTCTGCTGTGTTAACTCAATTTGTTGCCAGTGAGTAGTTACTTCATGGATGTTTTCAGGGTTTCCACTGTGTGTCTCTCTTTTCTCAAGCTTCTGTTATTCATGGAAAAATATTTTCCAACATCAGATAGGGAAGGCAGTTTTTGCATAGTCATACATGTTTTATATTTATTTTGAGGACAGTTCAGACCCTCTCACTTTGCCCACCATCACCAGTCCTCTGCTACAGTGTTTGTAGAAGTAGACTATTGGTGCCCTAAATAATACATACTGAGTTACTTTTGGCATCTATTGTCTTCAACTCTCCACAAATGAATGTCTTTGTGATGCTTGACCACACTATAAGGTGATATATAATATTAAATATTTGCTGTTTGCATTACTTATAAAAAATACAAATACACATCTAATGGTGGACTCCATGTTGATTTATTTTGAAAAGCTCTGCAATATATATTCAATATGTGAGTCACAATTGTGTATTTGTTTATATTAATTCAACTTCAATAACTAATTCAACCTCAATAATTGCCTCCCCTTTTCCTTAAATTTTAGATTTCTAGTTTTGTTTTTGGTTTTTTGTTTGTTTGTTTTTGTTTTTGTTTTAGGTTTTTTGAGACAGGGTCTTGCTTTGTGGTTCAGACTGGCCCTGAGCTCAGCCTCCAACTCACATCACAGCAATCCTCCTGCCTCTGCCTCCCGAGTGCTGGGATTACAGGCGTGAGCCACCACGCCCGGCACTGTGGTATGTGTTACTGGTTGCCGCTGGGCATGAGTCTCCACACCCAGTATGGTAGGTGGTTACCGGGGATCTAACCCGGGTCCTTGCGCTTGCAAGACAGGGGCCGGAACCACTGAGCTAACTCCCTGACCCAAGATTTCTAGTTTTTATAAAACACATCCCAAACTCTCCTATACTGTTACTTCAAATGAATTGTCAATTACTTGTGGTTGTTTTTTTTCAAAACAATGAGAAAACAGCCCTTGACTATTTCTAGTAAGACAGATTCCATTAATATGCACAGGTTTTCATGCAGGCACATGTGTGTTCACTGAGATGAGTGTACGTGGAAAGAGATCTACCCTTCCATTCTTAGGAACCTGACAGAGAATTATTAATTTGTAGGCCACATCTTTCCCAGCAGATTTCCAGAATTTATTCATCTCTCACATCTAAATCTATCTGTTGATTTAAAATTCCCCATTTTTCTCTCCCTTACTCCTTGGGAATCTCCATCACACCCTTTACTTTCATGAGTTTGACTATTTTGGATTCCTTATGTGAAGTTATCCTGTAACTGGCTTATTTTAGTTATCTTTAAATGTCCTTAAGGCTAATTCATGTTGTCACATATTTCAGGATGTCCTGTTTTAAAGACTGGATAAATTCTATCATATGAATAGCTCATATACCCTCTTACTCATACACCTGTGGGTTGATTTGTCTCTGTATCTTCACTTTGTGAACAATGAAACTGAGAGTGCTGATATCTCTTCAGAATGTTGCTTTCAGCTTTTGTGGGTAAATAGCCTTCAGTAATATAGCTGAGTTTTATGTTATTTCTATTTGAATTTGGGGAAAAATTCTCATACAGTTTTCCATGGCACCTACACCAGTTTGTAGCCCCAACAAGTTCTTCAGTATGTCCAGACATTTTCTAACACATGTAGTCTTAAAAACAATAACCCTCCTTACAGTTAGGAGACAGTATCTCATATGAATTCCCTGCTGATTAGTGAAATTGAGCATCTTTTCATGTACATCTTGGCCTTTGCAAGTATTCATTAGAAAAGTATCAATTGAACTCCTTGGCTCAGTTATGAACTAGGCTTTTAATGAGGAGGTGTTTGTTTTTGCTATTCAAATGTAGCAGTTTCCAAATTACTTTAAAAATTATCCTCTCATTACCTATCATTCGTTAATATTTTCCTTCAGTTCATTGGTACATTTTACTACACATTATAATCACATTCCTCAATGAAAATTTGTACCTGTACATTGTACATCTTGGTTTTTGTTTTACCACGTTTCCCTACTCTCCGTATTTACATTGTTTCCATTTTTTTCCTTCTTTTCTCATATTTTTCCTTCCTTTCTTTCCTTTTCCACTTCCTGTTTCCTATTCCCCTACCCTTTTGGACCTTTATTTCCTATTTTATATTATTTATTAAACATTTTGGCCCTCATTTACTCATACAGTTTCTCACCCAGAGAAACTAATATTTTCTTTTTTTCCCTTCTTTGTAGATTGCCTTTTGTACCAGTTCATTGTTCACTAAAGACTACATACACACACTCGCATGTGCACACATGCACACACACACAATAATAAGAATTAATGAACAGGGTCAGAGATTTAGCTCAGTAGTTCTAGCACCTGCCTAGAAAATGCAAGGTCCTGAATTTGATCCCTGTAATCACATACCACAATGCCAAGTGTGGTGGCTCACGTCTGTAACCCCAGGACTCAGGAGGCAGAGGCTGGAAGATTGCTGAGTTTGAGGCTAGCATGGGCTATAAAGTGAATTTAGGGCCAGCCTGAACTGCAAAGCAGGACCTTATCTGAAGAAAAAAAAAAAAAGAGTTAATGAACTGACTTCAGTGGTTGTAGGTTACAAAATCAACATCCCCAAATCATTCGTTTCTCTGTGCACTAAAAACCAACTGTCTGAATAAGAAAGGAAGAATACAATCCTGTTTATATGTGAATAAAAATAAATAAAGTATCCATAAATTTCATTAAAGAGATGAGACTGACTTATCCTATGATCAAATTAGATAGTTGTCTTTATTATTTTGGAATAATTGACACCAAACATAAAATGCATACTATGTGGTGTTAATAATTAGCAACTCACTTGTGATAAGCAGAAGCTCTTATTGATATAATTTAAGTGTTTTCCACAAGTCTGAGTTCAGAATATCTATATGATCTATGCATGCATAAATATAAATGATATATTATCATTATGTTGGAAAAGTAATACACATCTTGAGAATTCTAAGTGAAGTTGTGCCTAATTAGGGACATTAACCACTATATTGGTTTGTTACATTTATTCTCATTTATTACACAAATAGAAAATTCTGACAAAAATGTACTTTATGGGAGAAGGGCTTCCATCTCATAAAATCTCACTCAGAATACAGCTGTGAATTATTGCAAGACTAACTGATGGCATTACCATCATGAAAAAAATTTAATTTCAATGCTGTGGCATCATTTTTTGGTACTGGATCAAGAGTTAGCTTTTACACAAAAGGAAAACTCTTATTCCAAAAAATAGGTAAAGCTTCGGGTTTATTCTGAACTGGTTGAAGATACTGACCAATTCATCCTAGGACAAAGAATAGAGTGTGAGTTTTATTTTCTCTTTAGTCCTTAATTCTGTCCTCAAGTTGAGGATTCTTTTAACACATCTCCTGCAGTGAATCCTTCATATTTTGAAATCGTCAGGAGGCAGAGCTGTATCTCAAGTGTGTCCTCACCTGTTACCAACAGATTTTTTTTACTTAGAAAGTACTTGAGATCCATCCCCTATTGTCAGAAATTGACACTTACACTCATTTCCTGATTTTGGGTAGGATTTAATAAGTTTGTAATCATAACTACTCTTAGAAATCAAGTAGCATAAGGAGGTAGGGTATAGGTTGAGAAGTGTTATGTCCTGTTTGATCAGGAAGCTGACAGAAATGATGGAAAAACAGACTTGCCTTTCTGAAAAAGAAAGATCCAAGACGGAAAATAACAAGTGCAAAGACCTGGTGATGAGAACACCCCTGGTGTGTTCGAAGATTTAATTTGTCTGGTCCTTCCTCTTTCATTCTGTATCCAGTACCTGCTGTCTGTCCTAGAATTCATTCCCTGAATTTTGTTCCCCATTTTTCTTTTCAACTTACCCTTAAATCATAGTTTCATCATCAGCACTTGTTCATCAAATCCTCAAGCTGGTACAAGTGCGTTTCCCGCCACACTCTCCTGGCATTTGGACAAGTGCGAGCTAATCATTTTCTAGCATTTGGACTTTCACCACTTGATTATTGGTCCTTCCCCCCAAAACAAGAACTTTGTGCAATTAGCGTCTGTTGTTTCAGGACCTGCTACTGAGCTTGTGACACTGTAGCCCTCTAAGAAGAAATATAGTATTTGGTGGTACAATCATCTTCTTCAAATTCCTTCCCTTGAAATAAAATTCTAAAATGTTGTCTTCAGACACATCCTCAGGAAGGTAAATAAGCAGGCCTATACTTTGGAGATGTTACCATAATGACATTCTCAGTCTTCAGAGTCAGCCCTTTCTGGGACTTTTAAAAATTCTGAAACTAGCTTAGGTAAAATTAATTGAATATTTGTAAATAAAACAATATTAAGACTTAATTTCCTAGAAGTAATTGTTTCATATCAGAAGCCTGGAAATGATATATATTCTACTATATACTGTAAAGGAAAAAAATTAAAGGAAAATCAAAGCCAGAAAATTATTCTGGATTATATTTTTGTTTTATCTGATTTTCACAATTAGAGAAATTATCATACTATGAACAATGTTTTCCAGATCTACAACCTTTATTATTTAAATTTTTAAAAGTATTACTATGAAGATAAACTAGCAGGACACAATTATAATTTTACCCTTTGATTAAATACACAGTTGAATGTTGTCATTTATCAAGATGTTTTAGTTATACTTTTCTAAAAATTTGAGATACTGCTTAATGTTTTGTTTCCTCTGGATCCTGAGTCATTTCCATTAGTCACTGGGACAAGATACTGCCTCAAAGATCCAGAATCAAACCCCATCATCTGGTCATTGAGCCACTTCCACTGTATTCCTTGGATGCGATGCAAGCCTGTTCTTCAGTGTCATAGCTCTTGTAACTTTCCAGGGTGCTGCCAGATCTAAATTAACTACACATCGATACTGTGTATATACCGAAGATTGCTGCTTCTAACCTTTCTCTTCCTTCTAGTACAGTTCCTACCTCCCAGCATCATGCTCATAGATGTGTATTTTCCTCTATATGGTTCTCTGAACTTTATCAGAAATTAAATGAATGTCTACTTTTCAGGCATTTTAAAAGTTATTCAAAGGTGGAAAAAAATTATGACCTGAACTCCTAATAAACTAAAATTCAAATGATGAGGACTTGTTGTGGAGAAAATAAATGAACAATATTAATACAAGGGGAAACGTGGATAAGGGTGTGTACAGAGTATATCAGTAACCTTGTGGAAAGACCCTTCACTCTCCTTCACAAGTTTTCCTACAGAAAGTATCAGTTACCCGAGCTTAAATCTGGAATAAAACTCATTCATAAGCATAGAGAACCATTTAAGGTCATATGCGAAGACATAACAGTGAAAAGAAAAATAAATATTTCAATGATCAGATGTACACAAATGTCTTAAAATCTAGGAGGGAGTGGAAGCTTTTTGGAAAGAACCTTTTCTAGAACAACACTTTCTTGAAAATTTCTTTGAATCTCTGTTAATCTTATGATCTTCATAAACAGGTACTCTGCAAATATTTTTGCTTGACTAAATAAAGATGAAATTTGACTTTTATTAAATTTAATATTAGCCACAGCTGTAATATAGGAAAATCAAACATGAAAAGTTTCTACCAAAGAATAATTGATGCTTGGCATTTTCAGGTGTATTCATTCATTCTTGTGTGTGTGTGTTTGTGTGTTTGTGTGTTTGTGTGTGTGTGTGTGTGTGTGTGTGTGTGTGTGTGTGTGTGGTGGGAGGGATAAAACTCAGACTGTTATGTATGCTAGGCCACTCCTCTTCCACTGAGACACATCCCAAACTCAGAATTTTTCAGTTTTTGAAATCTTAACTGTTCAGACTTGCAGAGATGTCATGCAGCATTGGTGTCGTTCAGCTGAGAAATCCTTTTACTAGAAGTTAATAACTTTTTCTTTTAGGTCTGAAAATGCCACTCTGTTATGAGGATCATCTTGCTTTAGAAAAAAAGCAGAAAAAAAAGATAATTTAAAAAAAATCCATTCTAAAATGATGTCTTATACTCCGAGATGGTTAAAGAACAACAGAATAGCAATTCACGTGACACTTGGTAGCTGTCTGGACTCATTCACTCACTAAGTAACTCTATATAATCCTGGAAGTGAGAGTAATTCAAAGCTGGAGTTTTGAAAAAATGGCACTAGCTTTTAAATACCCTAAAATATAGGCTAGCTCATGAGTAGTGGCTAGCTCATTTCAAGTGGTTAATTCCATAAATGGCCAACATCTAGGATACATGAAAACTCCCATCTTTCTGGAGACTTCCTAAATTATATTTCTCCTCTTACATTCTTATCACAGTTATTATATCTCTCAGCCTTAAGGACGGCTGAACCAAGAAGGAAAGTCCTGAATCATTTGCCCTTCTTTTTGAGCTATGCTTGCTCCATTAAGCTAAATTTCTGACACCAGACTTACTTGCAGTGGGTGAAGGTAAGTGTGCAGCATGTGATTGAGCTTTGGAAAAAGTGAAGTACTCTGATATTAGAAGGGCTGCCAAAGGTCAGAGACTCATCAAAGGAGTGTGAGGTCATTTTTCCGTGACAGGGGAAGTCGCTCAAAGTCCTCTTAAATCCAGTCCACGCTTCTATATATCCTCTGGCTTAAAATTCAGAAAAGCACGGGAAAGCTCATTGACTATTATTTTTTAGGTACTACAAACAATTAAACTGTAAGCCAACTGACTTATTTCTCCAGAAGTAACTTTTCAAAGCTGATAAGGATTTAAAATTAGTAAAAATACTATAACTGATATAACATCATCATCATCTTCACCAGATAGGAAAGGTGGGAAACAAAGCACAGTGACATGTTTGCTCCCTTGTGTTTTGTTTTGGTGTGTTATAATTTGTTTTTTAAATAAATTGATTTACTGATACATTCTAGAAGTACATTATGATAACATATTTCACTGACAGTTTATACCTGTATATATCTTGATTCTTATTTTTTCCCATTGCTCCTCCCTTTCTTCACTCCCCTACCCCCATATATATACACACACATACATATATATACATTTATACATACATATGTTTTTACATATACATATACCTACATATACATGTATATATACATATATATGTATATATATACATATATATATATGTTATTTTCTGTTTACCGTCAAACTTTTTCTTTCACTTCTTTGCTTTGCCCTCCCCTCACCCAGTTACTATTTCCCTTTGAACATTTTCTTTCCTTTTCATAATACTTACACATTTTGGACCTCAGAATTATAATGTGTGACACAAATTTAAAGAATACTGATTTATGGGCCAGGGATTTAGCTCAGTGGTTCCAGTGCCTGTCTTGCAAGCTCAAGGACCCAGGTTCGATCTGGGCATGGAGATGCGCCCAGCAGCAATCAGCACCACATACCACAGTGCCGAGCGTGGTGGGTCACGCCTGTAATCCCAGCACTTGGGAAGCAGAGGCAGAAGGATTGCTGTGATGTGAGTCTGAGGCTAAGCTCAGGGCCAGCCTGAACTACAAAATGAGACCCTGTTTTAAAAAAAGAATACTGATTTATGAGAACAGTAAGACAATTGAGCCCCACCTTATACTCAGTCTCTTGTTTTTCTTTAAGGTATTAAAGTTATATTTAACTGGAGGGGCTTTGTTCACTGAAAATCTACTGGGTTTCTGGGTTTGATCTGGGACTTGTTAGGCAGTATGTGCCTTTCACCTTTTCTCACTACTCTTGGAGCACTAATATCTCATTGACCAATGAGCTTGAATTCAAGACTTTTATATCTCTCTCCTCAGTCTCAAATTAATCCAGATAAATAAGGTGGATATTTTTTATCTATTCCATTTCTTGAGAGCCATAGCAGTTCAGTGACCAACTAGGAGTGTATATTTTCAACTTGCAATGTAGAAGTATGATGCATTATTCAAAATAGTAATTTTTAAAATAAACCCTTCAAATTTCTAGGCCAGTCTTCTCAGGATACAACTGCCAACAAGGAATAGTTACTATAAGAAGTTCATCTGTAGGGAGCTGTGCTGAAACAGAAAATACATGTCCTGTGTAGAGGGAGCGTCTACTTTCACTGCCAGCCAATTGTTCCATGTGAAAATGTTAGCCTAGTATCACCAGAGCTTCCAATTTTTCAAGAAAACCTGGAAACATACAGATTTGTGTAAAAATATCCTGATGTTTAAATATTGGCTTAGATATTTGAAAAATATTATTCTGGCCAAACAATGTGTTTGTGAGCCAAACTCAGTCCACTGGCAGCCAATTTGCAATCTCTGCTGTCCACATGCAATCACAATGTTATTCATTTTATCCATGGATTAATTCAAAATTCACACGTTGGAGCATTGGCTGCAAATATGTCTGGGATGTTCTTAATAATTCAGATCTTTATATATTTCCATTCCTGTCCACTATTTGCCAATGCTATTTCACTCTCATGATAAAAAGTAATTTGTCATTTCTAACTCAGTTTTAGAGATATATTTTAAATCTTAACGTTTAAAGAAACATTTGAGAAATATTTTCCTTGTGTAAGTAGCTGTTTAAAATATAGATGGAGGAATGGAAGTTTAATTCAGACATGGTTTATAAGATGCATGCTGCCAAAGTGAAAAGAAAGTTTCTGAGGAATTGAACATATCACTACCTTAATAGAGTGTTTTTCTTTTTTAATTTTATGAGACAGGGTCTCGCATTGTAGTTCAGGCTGACCCTGAACCCACTATGTAGCCCAGGTGAGCTGCAAACTAGTGGCAATCCTCCTGCCTCTGCCTCCTGAGTGCTGGGATTACAGATATGAGCCACCACGCCAAGCAATACAGTGTTTTTAAACCGCAGCCCATTAAAGATAATGGGCTTTAAATTCCATAGAGGGCACATGATGGCATAACTGAAGGTTATCATTTGAAATATGAATATTATTTTAAAATAAAGGTGGAGGGAAGAAGAACTCAAGTTCAAATGCAACTAGGGCATCATACAAATTTAGCAAGATTCTGTCTGAAAAAAAATTTTAAGATCAGGGATTTAGCAAAGTAGTTCTGGTGCCTGCCTCACAAGCACAAGGCTCCAAGTTTGATCTCCAGTATCAATAAATACGAAACCAAATAAATAAATAAACTTAAAAGGTCCATGGGAATATCTAAATGCAAAGAGCCTGATTCAGTTCCCAGTAGTGTGAAGTTTAAGAAGTAAAAGTATGAAAGTACTTGTATATTATAGTATAGAATCCAGAAAATTGGTCTGTAAAGAAAAGGAACTTGTTTTCAGGTCAGTGGATCCCTGAGTCTGTAGACATGTCTTAGGGGATCCGAAAATGGGGTTTTATATCACTTTTGTCATATTCCCAAGGGGGTTTGTTCACCAACATAGGACAGGGAAGATTAATGCTTATGTGTGTTTATGTTTACACGGGATGGAAGTAGAAAGTGGCAGTGAGTGTTACTCTTCAGAAATCACTGTTGAAGAAAATAGGTGAGATTTCATGACAGATTCCACAAAAGACTACACATATAAAGCATTGATAGAGAAGAAATGAGACATGATGAACTTGTGAATGTATCAATAGTAGTAGTAATATCAGAGATTGAGGATTATGTAGGTGAACAACATATATTGATTGGTAAGATAAACAATTTATTGTGTAACACATTTAATGTTAAGGGCGTAGAAGATCTAGAGAGATGTGGTAGTGACTGAACGTACAGTTGTAACTAGAAGCACCTGCCAGGTTCCCCAGGCAGAAAAGAAATGTAGAGAAGAGGGCACTGATATTATCTTGTTGGACAAATATGTTGATAAGTTTTGCTCACATTAAAAATCAAGGTCCCCGGGACAGTACCTTTGTAATATATGCTTTTGAATCCCCTAAGGCTTTTTTTAAAACTACCATACATATAGTAAATACTTCATAAATGTCTCTTCAGTGAATAATTGAGAAGAGCACCAAAATAGAAACTAGGGAATAGGAAAGAAAAGAAGCCCGGAAAGGAAGAAGGATTGTGTAACAGATGGCTTGAGGAGAGAACAAGAGTGGAAGCCAAAGCAGGAGAACATTTTAAGACATAAAGGATGGTCCTATAGATTGAAAGGCTTCAGGAAGATCATTTGGAATAAAGGCTGAGATCAGCCATTGAAATTGGCAGTAGGAGAACCCTGGAAACTGTGGTTCATATTTTAGTTTAATCACTGGAACTAATCACGAGGATCTGGGACTACATCCTTTGATAAATTGGAAGTCAATCTGCATAAGGCAAATTTCCAAATTACATTTAGCAACATAACTGATAGTATACATCTAGCATAAGAGACTAACAGGCAATTAATTGCACTAAGTTTCATTACAGGTTTCCTAATTGAAGGTGCTTCCCGCTGACAGGGTAAGCTTAGTGTGTATGAAGGGAAAAAGATGAAACAAAAAACATTTCCACTTTGATTCTCTAACAAATCTCTAAACATAGATATGTCTGGGAATGCATTGATTTTCTTAAAGGCTTGAAGATTTTCAGTTAATATCTTCCCACACTGAAAAGTATACTAAAATATGAATATAAATAAAAGGACAATAATTTTCTTTGACAAAAGCAGATTATATTTATGTTATTATCTTTGTTAATATCTTTGACATTTTTTATGTTATTATCTCAAATGTGTATCTTTCCATAACAAGAAAATAGCCATTTATAAAATCAACATATTTTTCCTTGGAAAATTAATATTAGATCTCATTAATATTTATACCTTTTGGTATAAATATTATACCTTTTGGGGCCCAAATATCTCTATTTTTCTTAATGAGGTGAATTTTTTCAATTAAATATTCAGATAAATTCAATTACATATAAAATAGATTGTAATGCCTAGAATTTTTTGAAAGACATTAAAATATAATTAGTTTCACTTCAATAGTATTATTTTATTGTTAAAAAGTAATAGGAAAGTAAATATAATTTTCACAAGCAGGATAGGATATCATCAAAGTGTCGCATGCAAAATAGTGTTCTACAGACATATTTAGATAATGTCTTATGCCTCTAGAAGTAGTTTAAGATTATGTATTTCTTTTAACCTATGAAGGAATTTGACATCTCCAAATTACCAAACAATCAATGATCAAAATCTAGTATGGCCTCTCCAAAGCTGTAGCAGCTAACTGGAAGTGTGGTAATAGGCTAGAAATCTGAAGATTTTTAAATGTCAAGCAATACCAATAATCTATGCATCATCGGACCATAAAGCCAGAAGCATGTCAACAATAATGGCATGCTCTTTGTTAAACCAGCAAAATTAACGTGCTAGTGTTTTGAGTTGAGAGAATATCACAAAACTTCAGCCATCCTCTCCAGTATCTAAGATTGCTGACTTGTGTTTTATGCATTATTTTTACTTATTATGCCTCCAGGACATTCATCCCAAATACAAGGTTGCACGCCCCATCAGTTGACAAAGGGCCTGACATAGTAATAATAGCAAAATATGTAGGCAATAAAAGGAAATGCACAAAATAAATATCAATAACCAAACAAGTCAAATGTATGAGAGGATACAAGAGATTTCACATGCAGAAAATATTTGGGAAAAGAGATGTCATAACAATTAGGACACCTTTAAACAGGCTACTCTCTTATTAAAATTAAATTTGCTTAGCCTCGATTTATTTATTTATTCATTTACTTTGAAACAGGGTTTTGCGTTGGAGTTCAGGCTGGTCCTGAGATTACTATGTAGTCCAGGCAAGCCTTGAACTCTCCACAATCTTCTTGCCTCTTTCTCTCAAATCTTGGAATTATAGGCGTGAGCCACCACACCTGGTACAGTGGTATGTGATGCTGACTGCTGGTGGGTGTGAGTCACCACTCCCCGGCATCGTCGTATGTGATTTCCGGGGATTGAACTAGGGACCTTGCACTTGCAAGGCAGGCGCCGGAACTACTAACCTAAAACCCTCACCCATCGTTATATTTATTTCTATTATCATAAGATTGCATGTATAAGAAGTGGACTCAAATTCAATGCCTGAAAATCTACTGGCTCTTCTGAAACTAGCTTTTGTGTTTGATTCATGATTTTCATTTTTAAAAGAACCTTTAAGAAAACAACTGCATTTGAAGAAAAAGGAAGTACCGGACACGAGAGAAAAGGAGAGTGGTGTTTTGTTGAGCAATTTCTTTATTACTACTCTGAGAACAAAATAAAGTGATTGAAGCTATCAAATAAGTCTCTCTAAAAAAAATCTTTAGATGAATCTTTAATGGAGGAGAAAGAAAAAAAGAAAGATGTTCACATAGGTCTTGTTTTATGCACACAGTTCTGTTTTTCCTAACTCATCAATATGCTCACTGTTCTTAAATTTAGCATATAATTAAACACCCAAGAGCTTCGAGTGTTATTCGCTTACCCATCACAAGATAGACAGATGAATTCTGTGGCATTGACAAAAATCCTTGATATGATTGTGACCTTTTAATGGCATTTCCTCTAAAGTGACAAAATTGTAATAAAAAGAATGCCTCATTACAAAAGAACGCACCATCCATTATTTAAAACCCTCCCTTTGAGAGAGCAATAGCCATGATGTGTACTGAATAACTGCTACTCAATATGAGATGATTCTTCTCATTGAACTCAGAGTACAGATTTCTGACTGGCCATTAGGAGAAAAACAAATATCATCTACAAATAATAATTAGAATGTAATATTATTTAACCTTCTAAAAAGAACATAAAATATGTATGTATAAGGGCTAGAGCTAATAAAAATATACTGCAGATTACTTCAAAGTATTTCACATTGATATTGCTGAACTGCTAATAAAGTACAACAATGTTAAACCTATTTTCTTAAAGCCTATTCGAAATCTCTCAGTTGTATCAAGAATGGTTCAGCTCACTTAAAGTTACAGCCTGGTTTAAGAAAATTGCATTTTACTGCTCCTCTATTGATTTTTAGCAAATTTAAAGGTGTCACTGTTTGCTGATTCTGCTTATCATTGAATTTAAAATGTCTGCAGTATTTACATAGCTCTGAAAAATTGCCGGTTTAATGTATTGTATTTTTAATGTGGTTCTTTTTGTGGCTTCTACAGCTAACTTGCTACTAAGAGGACACATCCTTCTTTGTGGCATAAAATGAAACCTCATATATTTTTTTAATCAGCCATGGTGTATTAAGAAAGAAAATCTTTCCTCGGGTCTTTTTCACTTTTTTTTAGAAAAAAAAATCAGTATCTGAGTTTTACATTTATAATTTTCAATAAAACTGATATCTGGGGCAGTTCAGTACTCTCAAAAATATTTAAATAAAATCTATATTCTCTTCAAATTATTCTCTCCCCCCAAAATATCCAGTTCTAATGTATTTCTTAGCTTCTTGATGAAAATTCCACTGAAAGATAAATATATTATTCACTTTAGGTTATGCAAAAAACCATGCATTTAAAATACATATAAAATTCCAATCATATACATTTGCTGAATGTCAGTCACATTAATTATACTTTATTTCACAATGATTTTTGCGAATGATATAGTTAGAAGGAGGCCCTGACAAATATTTAAATATCTTGGTAAGCACTATGCATCTAGTGATATATAAACCAGGTTTCTCGTAACTCCCATTCAATGCAATTCTTTTCCTAAAATAGACATAACTAAAAAAGTTACAGATTTACCTGCTAATCTTTCATTTAAAAATTAATAACCACATGTGAAGAAAGTCAAATCACTCCAATGAAAGTGAGATGTGCTTTCTGCATGCAGATTCAGTATGACTGTAGCTCTCCGTACTACCACCATAGGAGCCTCAAAGTAATTTCACTGTGTTCACAAGAACATACAGTACAGGTATTATTTAGGCATGTATAAGAGTTGTACTTCACTGAGACTTGAATTTAGTTAAACCTATAGCATTTTTGCCTACTAACAGAATTTGCTTTACTCTACAAATTTTTTAAAATTATCTTTATTGGTACATTAAATATACACATCATGATTGCACTCCATAATGGGGATTTGTACCAGTATAAGACACAACTTAATTCTCATTTTTTCCCATAGCCCCACCCACCCTACCACCCTCCCATATATATAAAATTTGTTTCCTTACTTTTTTGTTACAATCTCAACATTGTCCCCTTTTTAAAATTATATTAAACAAGCTAACTTTAATTTTTTATTTGAAATCATTTTTAAGATGCTATCTTCCAGGATTCAGAGCAGATTTGCATTTTTGACTTTGCTATCAGTTAAGGCATGAAGAGGAAGAGAATTCAGAATGTCTCTTACATTCATTTATTAAATATTCTTTATAGCTTGTTGCTTTTATGTTCAGAACATTTTATTACTATGTATCTGATGCTAATGCAAACTTTATACACATTAACTTAATGTAACTCATTCACAAATATTATTTCATACTTGCTTTTACTTAGTATAATAGTGTTGAATAAAGATCAAAGCTGTTGGACTTACAATTAACAAAAATCATCTCATAGAACTATTTTCCTTCAATGAATAGTTGCATTCTGGATGAAGTGAAATAACTGTTCAATATGCCTACTTCAAAACTATGGTTCTAAGATTATTTTTTTATTTCTGTAGTTAAAAATTTGGTGCTAATGATATAACACAGCATAACTGTTAAACAAAGGTATTTAACAACACTAATACCTGGCTTTGAAATACTGTAAATGAACCAAAAATTTCTTTTCATTTTCAAACATACAAATTCAAGTTTTCCTAAGACAACATTTTTGTAAATAAGGACTTAGAATATATGTTGCAAAGTATCTTAACAGAAAAAAGTCAATTGTGTAATATCTTAGCAGGAAAAAGTCAACTGATGCATTGTGTAGGCCTTTTTATATGACTTTATAATTATTTCTTAATTATTTTTCTAATACCTTTGAAATTTTAAAAAATTCCTTACTCACCTGTGACTGTTTTACACTTGAGAAAATGAAGTATTGAAATTTTCATTTTATATTAAGTCATGCAATTCAGTGACATAATAATGAAATGAGTCAAGTTATCAAATATAATCCAATTTGTCACCCAAGAGTAAATTATAGACTTTTTAAATACATGAGGATAATTTGATAGTATTTCTTTTCTTTTTTTAGTTTTTTTTGAGACAGAGTCTCCCTTGAGTTCAGACAGATTCTGAACTCAACATGTAGTAGTTCAGGCCAGCCTCAAACTCACAGCAATCCTCTTGCCTCTTCCTCTCAAGTGCTGGGATTACAGGCATTAGCCGCTATGTCCAGCACTGTGGTGTATAGTTACCGGGGATCGAACTTGGGACCTTGCACTTGCCAGGTAGATTCTGGAACCACTAAGCTAAATCCCCACCCTGATAGTACTTTTTATAGTTTGTCGCAGAAACACATGACAGTGAAATACAGGACACTTATTTTTCACTATCACGGGCTGTCTGTCTTTTAAATAAAGTTATTACAATTAGAGATGTTGATTTAACTTTATGCAATTTTGAATATATACAATAGCATGAAGACATTGAAGAAATGTAAAAGAATAGACTGATTATAGTATCATTTGGGAAGTTCTTATTAGTCACCTTTAGTACAGTCTGATCAAATACCTGAGAGAGATACCCTAGATGAGGAATTATCTTTTTTGATTCATAGATTTGTAGATTTCAGACTATAGTCCCTGGCGCCATGGTTTTAACCTTGTGATGTGGCAGAAATGTCATAGAGAAAGAATGTGGTGAAAGATAATGCCCACACCAAGGAGCCAAAAAGCAAAGAAAGGAAAAGAGCCAGAGCGAAAGAGGTCAGGGACAAGAGGCACGCTTCAAATCTTTGCCCAGTGACTTACAAACGTGTCCCACTTCCAAACAGCCTATTCATTGAATTCATGAATGAATTAATCAATTGTTCAGATCACATTTTTAGAAATCTCTTAATCCAATCAAGTTGATGATTGCAATTAACTGACACATTCTCTCGTAGGGTATTGCATATTGTACAGGGTTTGGACTTGACTTCCAAAACAATTGAACCCCTTTAGGGTACAGAGACAATAACTTTCCAAAATCATTTTCTATAACAGAACTTTTTTCTTCGCATGCCTTTAAAATATGGGACCTTCATATGAAAATATAAGTATATAGCTGGAGAAGATTCTTTAGCATATGACTAGAGACTTAAAGATATTTTGTTCATGTTGTGGAAAAAATTTAGAATAAAATTGATAATTATATTTGTAAAAAAATACTTGGCCAAAATGCATTTTTTAAAAATTGCTAGTGAGGGCTGGTGATATGGCTCAGTGGCACCTTGCATTCCCTGACAGGGTCCTGAGTTGATCCCTGGTACACCAAACAACAAAACAACTAGTGAGCAATTCAGAGGAAACATTGTGGAACTACTAACTACTGACTTGGTCAGAATTTCTCACCAATGAGTTTCACCTAGACTCTAGGTAGATTTCAAGGATAAACAAACGACCTTCATTTTGCTTAGATTTTTGAAATATTCTGCAAATGAATTTAATTATCCTACACATTTTTTCATTAGTGCCCTTTGCTTTGTGTGAGGTATATCTGGAAATCTATCCTCTGGACAGACCTTCAGAGGTTTCACAGACCTTCTTCCCATGCCCACAAGTATTCAGAACTTTGTAGTCAGTTTGGAAAAATATGAGAAAAAAAGATTTTCAGAGAATAAGTGTGATGTCTTCAAATCCTCTTATTTTCCTAAATGCTATAGAATAATAATAGTGTATACTGTACTTTGTGTGTTTAATAATCTGTACACATCTTCCCTATATTTATATCAACTCAATATTTGCACTGAAACTCTAATAAATAATGAGTATGTTGGAAAATGAATACAAGGGAATCTATTCAGGATCAGAAATGTTCTAAATATATCGGTCATCGTGAATGTTTTTATGTCTTCTGTATTTTTAAATGATTAGGAAACTGACCCATTGTGTCTTACAAGAACCAGAAAAAAATCCTTTTATCCCTTTGAAACACGGAACAAAGAATAGAAGGAAGGGACCCATATTGAAATGAGCAGCTTCTCTGAAACTTCTTGTTACTTTTAAGAGAAGGATAAATCTCAAATGTACTTCAGTAAGTTCTCAAAAAAAGTTTGAAGTTGAACAGTTATCTTTAAGTAATTTCAGTTACAAGAGCCACTATTATAAAATCTGAGACAAATCGTTCTAGACTGGATATTTTTCTGTAATTGTGATCCAATCTCAGTTGTGCTGAGGTCAGGAAAGCTTAAAGGGTATTCCTGACACATGATCTCAATCTCCAAAGATGAAACCAGCCCTCAGGAGCACATGTTTCCATAAGACTGTCTTCAAAACTGGAGCAGTTATGATGGAAGTAGGGTGAGAATGAGGTATCAGAAAATATGCCAAAGATTATTAATAAAGTCAAGTGAATGCACAGACTATCTGCTTAAGGGCATAGGGTATTGACATCACCGTGATGTCTACAACTTCTACACTTTGCTTTTGTTTTTAAAAGCTGTTGGAAGATGTCACAGAGTAACAGATTTATGAGCCCCCACCCCTTTTTTCTGAGAAACAAGGCAGAAGGATTTTTCTTGCTTTTCTTTTTTAATTTTCCACTATTGGACTCCAATTCTAAAATATAAAGGCAGTAGAACAATTGTCATTTTTTACTTGTGACAATATTCTCCAATTGTGTTCATAGATCTGCTTATCCTTTAACTTCTCTTACACTCTTGGGGCCCTCTTCTCTCCAAGACATAAAAAAAAAGAAAAGAAAACTGTGTTGTAGTAGAAGAATTAAAGCTATTTGTAGCAATTTCTAGACAGGAAGAACCGTTAAATTTTGAACAGACTTTGAACAGAAGTTGTTAAATGGGTCTTTATGTCTCCCCGTCTCTATTTCATCTCTCTAATCTCTTTAAAAACATTTGTTTTCACAGTTAAATTGACTAGCAAGGTCCTTTGTTTTAGAAATCATAATTATTAAACAAAAGATTAGAAGAAAAACATTGAACATTATATTACAGTATTTTAATGATAAAACATATCACAGGCACATGGGTAGCCATGTAACTCCTCTTGACTTGCTAATTTTAATTCCAATTTTTTAATTGGAAATTCCAGAGAAGGTAAAAACCCACATGAATATTAACTGGCTCACATTTGCTGATTGCCTTTTTTAATACCCTAAAGCTGAAATACTTGTATTATAATTATTGGAAGCACTGTTATAGCAAGCTAGGATAAAATTATGGAAATATCTTTTGCTAAAATTTAGGCTCAAGGAAATAAAACAAAACCTGTAGTACTTTTAAAGTTAACCATTTCTTTCAAATCAAATACAGAGCTGCACTACTTTTACACTAATATATCTCAGTGTGTGCAAACAGCCTGTATGTGTACTAGCAACAGTCTACTTGTGTACTTGTGTACAACTTGCAGTCTACTGGTGTTTGAGGACAGGCTTGGATCCCAGACCTTTTCTAGCCTTTGACCTCTTCTAGAAGAAGCCTTCTCTTTTCACTGCAGTAGGGTATACAGATTCAGTGTCAGTGGTTCAACTGAGTGCCAATGGTCCAGTTCAGAATGATCTAGTTAAGAACGAAAGATAAATCCATTAATGGAGAGCTCCTAAGTACCCTGTAATGATGAAAGGTGACTTCTCTTTTAGTCTACCAATTGAAAACAATGTTTGTGTCTATATGTCATCTTCCTGAAATTTCAGGCGTGTGTGACAAAGAAAACTAATACTTTGAATCTCTTACTTCAACAGCATAGTGATTAGCACAGGCGGGTAGACAATTTTTATTGTTAAGTTTGGCTTTCTGTTTTCAAAGAAAACATGTTTGTACCATGTCACAGTTTTTTAAGTCATTACTCATACAAATCATGGTCTTCAATTTTGTTTTTGTTCCAAATGTATAGGTAGAATTTTGGATCAAAATGTTAGTTTATTTACTTTACTATGGAAGTGTCTGTAAGAGTTTATGTTTCTTCATTCACACTTAGTGATCAATTTTTTTCTTGATCTTTGAAAAAACACTGAAAGAAATCACAATGGAATTCCTGGCTTTTGAAAATTATTCAAGTTTTTAAAGCAAAAATATTTGTAAATGGTTATACCAAAAACAAAACCCCCAAAGCAAGACCAAAAGTCATGCTGAACTTTCATTTTCAGTTTTTGTGTGTGCAAAGTTTTGTTTATAAGTAGAATTTATTTCAACATGATGTTTTATACTGCCTTTGATTTGTATAATAATCTGTTCACTAAAATGATAATGATGATTTATAGAAATGAAACACTAAGAAATCTAACCCTTCATTACCTCACAGGCTTAAAAAAAGTAGCAGCAGAAAACATTGTCTTTTTATCATCACTTCATAGAAACATTGGCTGTTTTTAAAAGTTGACAATTGTTTAATGTATTTAAATACCTTATGTTGCCATAACTATGTTTTTATGTCATTTTAGTTATGTAGAGGTCTATTTCTTAGAGTCCCACAAAATGAGTCACCCAATCATCTTACTGTAAAAATATTAAGGATCATGTCCTGTCACAGTATTTCATTATCTCATTTAATTTTATAACTTATAAGGCAGGAATTAGTATGGAAATATTACACCAGAGAAAACTGAATCACATTTAGGTTTTGTAGTTTGTTTGTGGTTTAACAACTAGTTAGTAGGCTTCAAACTCAGTTCATCTGATATCCAAAGTCTACAGTGTTGTCCATTATTTGACCACTTTGAATCTGTAGCTTGAACTAGGTATAGTGAGCAGAAAACATGAAAGTGAGCAGAAAAATGTCCATTTCAAGAATCAAAAATGAAAAAAATATTTCCACTAAAAACTGGAGAATTTCATGGCTAAAGAATTAGGGAGAGATTTAGAATAAACTCAGTTAAGGTCATAAAGAGAAGTAATGCTTTATAATTTGAACCCATGTGATATATCTTCAGAGGACAAAGGAACTTTTCTGAGTTTTCATTCCAAATGAAACATGTGAACACGATCTTGAAAAGGATAATGATAGTGCTGTGGAAGAGATCATTTTCATTTTGTGCAAGGACCAAGTGGCTGGGAGAACAGCTCTGACTCAGAGAGTGCTAGAGGAAGGCTTGTGAAGGCGACCGGTCAGTCCAAGGATTGGACTGAAGGCAGAGACTAAGTGTGACTGCATAGTACTCGTACTCCCAACACTTAGAATTCCACCTGGCCCATAGTAGATATTTAATAAATAAGTTATTAAGTGACTAAGTCTACTTGAAGTTTAAAGCAGTGCTTCCTTTAGTATTATTAAAAATTAATCATGGCTCTGTAGATTTGGTGACACTTGGATCCAAACCCTTCTTATTGTCATTTAAGTAAATTTGAACTCTCTTAACCTGCTTTAATAAACAATGACTTTCAGTAGAATTGTAGCACCTCAAAAGAGGTGCTATAACTGTCACTGAGTCTAGCCTTTCCTGTGAAGTAGCCATCTAACCTCTGGATAGCAATTACCTTCTCAGAGATCTTTCCCAAATGTGCCTGAATATGAGGCTCTACTAAAGCAGTTATTCTGGAAGTTACAGATTCTCACATGTTTTTAAACAATCTATCTCTAAACTTTATGTGAAAAGCTACATTTCAGGTAATAGTTTTGGAAAAAGTATGAAAAATGTTTTTCTAAAATACATATCTCCATTTTCAGAGAGCTCAGTTGGAAATTTCTATGAACTAACTTTCCTGCTCACACTGTGGCACAAGTGGACCAAAATAGCCATTATCATGTATTCAGTCATGCAGCATTTATTCGATAATATTTAATTAGCACTTTGCGTGAGGCAGTTGGGGGGCAGAAATGAAAAGACAGGACTCATCACATATTCCTGGAACTATGACTAGCTAATGTAACATTTGAAGGTAGATTCATGGTGGTTTACAGAGCAGGCACCGAGCAATTCTGAGTATAACTGTGACCTAATCAGATTTGAGTGCTGCAAAGATCACTCTGGGAATGATGTCAAGGCTGGTGGGGGATGGTGAAACACACACTGTAAAAAGTACCTGATAGGGAGCTATATCTGTAGTATGACTAAGAATGTGTATGTAAATCAGGACAAAGGCAGTCAGGAGAGGGGCGTATTTCATACGACTCTTCTTTATGCAGTTCTAATAAATATGCATATTACATTGACAAACAAATTCAAAGGCATATTTACAAAAAATTAGTAAATCTTAGGAAGTATCGAACATTCAGAACATCTATTCACTCCTGCAAAACATTGATCAAGGCCATGTTGTTAGGTTGGAAATACAAAAATATTCAAAATGAATAAGACACACACTGCTTTCATGGGTCCATTTAGAGTCAGAGAATCAGAATTATACAGAAATGGTTACAATAAAACTATACTGTATTTAAAAGGAGGCTTATAATGTCACTATTAAAAAGTATTATCTCAGTAAAATACTGCATCTAATTTTAGTGAGGATTCATATGGGAACATAATGAATAAACAATCTTTTCAGAAATAGTTACAGTCTTCTATAAATTATGGAATATTTTATACATTTATTCACAGTGCATTCTCTTTGAAGAGGAGCTGTGCGTGGCAGGGAGATATTATTTGTCACAATAGATAGGGAGAAGTGCATGACTCCAACAGAAAAATTAAATCCATGGAAGACACAGAAGACTTACCAGAATATTACTCTTTAAAAAGTCCATGTTTGGAATCAAATTTCTTTTTAAATCGCCTTTCCGTGTTATAATATAGTGGCTTCCTCCTTAACGAGATGTTTGGCAGAGAAGATTGGGGAAACATTTATCCAAAGTGTCAGAACTACTTTTCCCTTTGCTAAAATGTTAGCAAGAATTTTTGAAACAGGCAACATATTTGCAATACATCATTGTCAAATTTCCCCTGAAGGATCAATGTGAATGGTTAGGATGAGAGATGTGAATCAGATTGTCCGTGCCACATACTGAATTTCCATGAACACATTTTTGATTTTGCAGTTACTTCTCCACTTCAACATTGAATTTCACATTTCAGAATAAGTTTTTACACATTTAATCCCATGGGATCCTTACATCTATCATTCATCATGCCCTATAATTCATCCTACTTCAAAATAAGAAGAACACATTCTAAAAATCAGCCGATAGGACACAAAGTTAATGAAGGAAATTTGTCTGACAACAATCACAATGAATTCCAAATTAAACCAGAAATAATGTGAACTGGTTTATCCACTGGGATAAGTAGCTCCCAGTGACTTTTTCTTTTTAAAATCATACTGAAATTTATGTTTTTCCTTTATTGAATTTATTGGTGCATTTTAGATACACATCACGATCATATTCAACTTTGAGAATTTGTACTTGTACACAATATATCTTAATTCTCATTTTTCCCATTACTCTCTCCCTTCTTTACCACCCACACTCCCATATGTGTAAGCTTTATTTCCATTTATTTTGTTTTTACAATTGAACATTTTCTTTCCTTTCATTATTTCCCACTGTTTCCCCTTTTCCTTTTCCCTTTGAACATTTTCTTCCTATTTCACAACATCTATAATGCATTCCCTTCCAGTGACTTTCTATACATCTAATCTATTCAATATCTTATCTCATTGTATTGGAGTTCTTTGTTTCTGTATGCATACCATCATCTTTTTTTCGGGAGTACATATTTTTGGAGAGGATACACTGTGTCTTACTCTTGTATAAAATTTTTTGATAGATCACTGATTGATTGCTTAAATGAAATAAATGAATTCTGTTTTACTAGTTTGTGTTGGGTCAATGGTATTTTATTTATACTTGGTTTTCAGTTTGGTTTTGAATGAGTATGAGCTTGATATAACAATCCTCTTTAATGTTACAAATTATCTGAAAAAACAAAATTACAAAAGCCATGTGTAAACTATTTTCCTTCAAATTAAATGAATAGATACATTCCTAAGTTTCTAAAGTACTGAGTTGTAATTACTTTTTCAAGAGGAAAAAAAAAAAAGATTACCAACTATAAGCTTGAAAATCTGTAGTAAAAAATTAAAGAAAGATAATAGCCTCCCCCAAAATAATCAGCGTTTGAACCTTCCAAAAGTGACATACTTACCCAGAAACCCTCTTGCAGTATTCTCCTGTTTGTTCAACTGCACTGTCTTGTGATGCTCTCTGAAGGCTAATTGGGTAAATACTTAGAATTGTCTAAATAATAAAAGCATCCTGCCACTCAGAGGACAAAAGAAAAAAAAAAATCTAGTAAGGAAAAGAATACTAAAGCAAAGAAGAGTTACACCAGATCTTAGGGGGAAATGAGCACTAAAAAAGCAAATAATTTAATTAACTATGATGTCAGAAAGTAAATAAGTGAAAACCATGAATGGTGCTGTAATCTGTACAGAAGACAATGGCCCCAGATAATTTTTACAGTCTCCCCATGATCTCTGCTATTCACACCAAAACTGGTGCCTCATAAAATGTTGATGTTTGTGTCTGAAGATGGTTCTGAACCATCTGTAACAAAGCTACACAATTGCTTTGTTTTAGGAGTAGGAAAGAGCTGGCAATAAATTTTCCAGGGCTCTCCACTCATTCTCTTGTGAGCAATAGTGTACACTGGCAAGTTGCAGTTACAGCTGCAGTCAGTTGGTGAGCCTAAAATAAAACAAAACCAAAATGCAGTGAGTATAAAATCAATCAGATGAAAATTAATGTATGAGGACAACAATACAATGCTTAAATACTAGTAACAAGCTCTGACTAGCAAAGCTAAACTATCCATATGGTGTCAAATAATGCCTCTTTATTTAATCTTATTTTTAATTTTTAAAATAAGGTATTGTTACACCTTAATGAATTTAGAAAATGAGCCCAGCTCCTGCTAAATACACTGCTCTGAGCATGTGGATTATAAATAATATGTGAAACATCACTCAGTACCAAAATTGTAAAGAAGAAAAACATGTTTTATAAGATTTGATGTTTTTTTGGTACAAAAGTCCCCACATATTCTGAGTGGTCAGCTCTTATAGGCTTTTCCAGTGGCTGAGAGGTGGGTTTGATATCTTCAGAAAATGAATCGAATAAAAAACATTAATTTTTTACTAAATCCTCAGGTGAATGTTGTAGGATGACGTGTTTAAATGATAAAATCATGATGTAACCAAGATTTGTGACTCTGCAGAAAGCAGATCCATCGCTGCTTACAGTAATGGATCAGTTCTTCGTGTGGCACATAGAACAGAATCCTCAGTAGAACTGTGCAGTAGCTACTAGCTTCAAATTTCAGATAATAGTTAAATCTTGGGATGAAAACCGGTCAAAGACAGCAGCACCTTTAAGAATTTGCTACAAAGACACCCTCTAGAGTTCATAATCTTTTTCTGTAAAACAAATATAGTGAAAATATAGCTCAACAAGTTGTCTAGAATTCACACAATTAGTATTATTTATGTTAATCCATGGGTAAAGCTATGTGACCTACAATCTCAGGTAAAAGAATGTGGATTTTCAAGTAACCATAATTTGTAACCAAAAGTTTTATTTGTGCAGGGTTGTATTAACACACTATTTTTGTAATTTTTAAAATTTGTCTTAAAGATTTTGACAAACTGGTAGAGTTCATAGGTAGGTACAGATTTTTTGTGCTTTAATGTTTAAAGAGATTGTTATAATCCCTAAACTGAGTAACTGTTAAACTAAAAATGATTTAAAAATCATGACTGTTTTGGATGATTTATCAAAGGCATTTTAAAATGCCACTGTCAGCATATCTTATCAAAACCTGTATCATCCAATATATATTGGACTAAATTACGTTCCAAAGCCAGTCCATGCATTCATAATTTGTAATTCTCTATAGAATTGCTCTGATTGAACATGGGTCACCACCTGGAAAGGGTAATCATATGCATATATTTTCAGACATACTTTCAGTCATTGATGTGCACATATGTAAATCTGTCATGGTGAAACTCCTTTCAAAAGATGGTTTGAAGCTGGGCTCTGAGGATCTTCCTCCTCCTTCTATGCTTTCTATTATTTACGTGGTTGTTCTGTAAATGTCTTTGTCCTGGCCAGCACATGAGCTACATAAGAGGTGAGACAGTTCCTTTTCTCTGTACCTGATTCATAACACAGTTCTGGAACTCACTATTGCTCGTTGAATAAATAAATTAATGGTATAGAGTAAAACAACAAATTACAGAACAATGGCATATGTTATAATCCCTGCTCTTATCCATGAATAGAGATTATTTCTTCTTACACATCCTTGAATACTTGAAAATACATCTTTAGTTCTTCTAGGCAAAAATTTTATAGAAGAAAGTTATATTTAATCATGTATAGATGAAAAAGAATTATTACTCAAAAGCAACAGGAGCCACCTATAGTGCCCCTGACAGAAGCTGAAAGGAGATGACTTTCCTTGAATTCTAAGCAATTGTTGCATGCTGGTCCCCGGACAATAATATAAAGCTGCTAAAGTTTGTATTTGAGATGACCTTCAACCTCCTGTTTTTGAACTTTTTTGACTTGTTGCCTCTGTTCGCAGGCATCCTAAGCCTCCAGAATGTGTGCTGACTATAAAATCTCTGATGTGAGAAAAGCTTAGGCTTCTCCTCCCCTCAAACCAGGCAAACAGCACTGGTCTGAGTTCATTTATCTACACTTCATCCATGGGTGCAAATTGGAATAATAGTCATTTCCATGAAAGGACACTCAAAAAACTATACAATATTAAACAGGTAATTGATGCCTGCTCCAAAGAGCTTTAAAATGAGGCAGCTTCTAAGACCCTCCTTGCCATAAGGTATCCATGACCCTAGAAACCTTGTTCTCTTCTTTATATAAATTTCCATCTCTCCTTGTTACTGTTGGGACACAAACCAATCTGATTATTACCTAAATTTATTCATATTAGGATAAAATGTTTGAAAAAGATAGCAACTCCCTTAGTTTGTTGTTCTTTTTCAAGAGGGGAGTATGCATCCAGTTCTTAAGGAGACGAGTTCTTCTCTTATCTCATCTGAATGTTAATCCTTATCCTAAGAAACACATGGGTCAGAGTGGCAGCACCTCAGAAAGAAAGGGCTATTCATCTCAATTGTAAGACTCCAATACATAAAGGATGGTAATTTAATCTACTTAAATGTGCCAGTCTGAAAGTTTAATTAAGAGGAATCAACACACTGCAATAGTGTAGTATTGAATGTATAGAATAGTTAGACTTTACCACTAGATGACTTATGCTTCCACAGTGATTGTTAAAATTATATTTATAAAAGAAACCAAGTGTAACCATTTTAACAATTCTAGAAAGGCATACTCTAAGAGGTAAAATTAAAATTAGAAAAAATGAGACCATTTATAATGGGCCATTATAACTCTGAATAACGATGATTATTGGTTCTGCTTAATAAAACTGTCATCTAACACAAAATATATATTAAGCTAAATTACATTACATTATCATTCTACCATGCTACAAAATTCAAGTAAAGCCTTAAAAAATAAATCTACAAGAAAATAGGCTAATATTAACCTTTCATATCTATTCTCAAATAGTTTTAATTAATAAAGAAATCTACGTGAAGAATAAAAACTACTCGGAATTTTGCTTTTTTCCAGAGTAAGTGACCAAATGGTTATTATTTATATATTTTGAAAAATAATGCAGATTTGACCTGGTTTGGGGCAGAAATAGCTTTCCTCGGATATTTCTTTGCATTCAGTTTTTGCCCTTTTATTTCAAATCTCTTCTTTCCTACTATTCCCCAATGTCCCCTCTGCAAAGCCACATAATTGTGGCTTTGGCTTGTCTGTTGAGCACTGTCATTGTTAATTTTGATTGTATTTAGTTAACAGTTTCCCTCAGAGTGCTTTTGGAAATCCCACAATCACAATCGAACTTTAGCTGACCTCATGTGTTATCAAAATCCAGAGCTGTAGGATGGTGGGACGGACCCGTGACTCTATTTCAATGTATTCCAGGAGTGTTCTTTAGTATCGCTGGTTTAAGAATTACTGTTCATGAACTATGGATAATCAGCATAGACAACCCATTAAAGTGATAACATACATACTGCGAAACTTAGCCATTTGATTTTATCTGGTTCATTGCTGAAAACATTTATTGAAGATATGCCATGTGCCAAACTATTCATCAGGAAGTAGAACACAATGAAGATAATGACACATCCTTTTTCTCTATAGTCTGATTATAGATATTTCTTTCCTAGAATTACTATTTCAGTATTATAGCATTATTTTCACAAAACAATGCAGAATCTTATGTCTTCTGTCCTCAGAAGGAGGATTTGTAAATCACAAAACAAATAATTTCAGTCATCAAAGACATAATATAGTACTTTTGAGAAAAATTAATAGAATGTAAAGTATACTAGACAGAGTAGACAGAGGCAAAGTTGACATGAACTAACTGAAAGAAAAAGCCCATGAAATGCAGCACAAAGAAAGACAGGTGTTCAAAAGAATTTAAAGGATGTAGAAAAAAATCCAGAAAATCTGAATTATATCTAATCTGAATTGTAGTAAGAGATAAAAGTCTTGTTCAAATAAGGAATTGTTGAAATAATATCTGAAGATTTCTTCAGCTGAAGTAAGCAGTGTGTCTCATAATGAAAAAGTAAGACAAATTATACTTAGCTGGGAATTTTGTAGTGGAATCAAAGACTATCATAGACAAAGAGAAACTTTTGGAATCAAGCAAATAAAAACTGATCTACAAAGGAACAATCAGGCTGACAACAAACCACATTAACATGAGGAAAGGCCAAAAGGCAGTGGGAAAAAATAAATTCTAAAGACAGGGGAAATATATCTTAAAGTTAAACATTTAGAGAGAAAGTGCATCAAAGAAGTTTAAACAGGCACAGTAACATAGAATTTCCTACCTTCACCTAAGAAAATAATTAAAGGACATACTTCTTTAAAAAATAAAGACATCCAGAAGGAAGCAGTCTAATTCAGGAAGAAATAGAGAGCAAATAAACTATTTTTTTATTGAAAAACCCAACAGAAGTTTTGGATAAAGTGGGAATTGTATTGCAAACACTGTATTTTATTGTGTAAATAAAAAAACCATCACTGAATTATAGATAATGCAAGTCTTTTTGGCAAGAGATTTATAAAAATAGATTTTTGATTGCTTTATTCTGTAGCTGAAGGTGGGAAAGTATCAAGGACACGTGAATTAATATTAAATATATAAGGTAAACCAGGCTATATTTCCTATGAGTCATCTAACAGGAATAGAAATGTTATTGATGTTTTAAAAAGACCTTATTTCCCCTAAAAGATTTGCAGTCTCTTGTCGCTGGATTGTTTTTCTCTTGTTTTAAGTAGCAGCACATTGTTACCTCATTTTGAATGTGTAAGACATGTAAGTGCTGAGTGATTAGCTCTTCAGAAAGAGGGAAAGTCCTTATCTTTACAATTACATTAGGTAAGAGGGTCTGACTTTTCAAGGTATAGATATTAACAAGGATTACAGTAGTATTGACTAAGAGAAGCCACCGAATGTGCCAGAAATAACTACCCTGATTATTATATAATTTACAGGCTTTCCTGTGGAGTCGGATTGGTGTGATCAATACTTCTCATTTATCCTGAAGCTACTTAACATGTTCACACTGTCTTTCTGGTTTTTTTAATTGCACAGGAGAGTGTTGAGCTTTCTTCTGGGAAAGAAATAAAACATTTTTTAAATAACCCAGTGCCTGGTAAAGTCAAGGACATAATTATTTTTTTCCTCTGCAAAGGTATTTGTGATACTTTGCAAGAATATTGTCAAGAAATAACAAATAAATTAATATGAACTTTCATATTTAATGAGAAATCCAGAGGATGAATCCATAATAATCCCAGCTCAGTGTTCATTCAGAAATATCAATATCCTTGGCGATGCTGACACCGATACACTGTCAGCATTCGGGAATAGTGATCAAGCAAACACCTACATGGTTCACACAACCAAGAGAAAGCAGTTATCAAGTCACTAAACAAAAACAACAAGAAAATCAAACAAACCATGTTGGTTAAGCTCTTTGAATCTTTTTCTGTGTATAATATGAAAGTAAATAAAACCACCTGAATGGTTAAAGTTTTTTCAGTGCTACTTGCTACAGAATACAATTCTTTTTCTTTTTTTTACCCCTAAATGTATTTTCTTACATTTCCATGCAATTAAAAAAATGACCTCTTCTCTTTGTCCATAATTCCTCACTACATTCTCTCAAATTCTCTAACCTTGTGTGCCTGATAAGCAGTTCCTACTTATGCTACCATGATTTTTATTCCTGAAGGCAAGTTATAATTAAGAATAAGAAGGAAGGAGTGTCCCTTTCACTTCTCAGATTGCAGTGTTTAAGGATCTTTTTTACTTTCTGTACCATTAAAATAGAAATACACCAAAAGAACCAACAAAATTAAAAGAAAAATAATGCAATGAAAAAGCAAAAACATTCCACCCCCAAAATATTCAAAAACAAAATAATCTGCTTTTAATAGTACTATTTATAATCTGGAGAGGAAAGGTTATTATATCAAATCCTTCTGGCAGTAATTCAAACATACTGAATATGCATAGATCTAAGACAAACTATGACCAAGACTGAAAAACAGAAAAGAAAGTTGTGAGAAACTCAAATCACTCCTATTTTTAACATAGTATCTTGTCGAATTGAATAAGTATACTATTACTTATTCAGATAGTCATTCTTTCTAATATTTTGAGCCAACTATTTTTTACATAAATCCCTTATTTCTCGGATGATGTATTTTAGAGCATTTTTATTACATGTGAAAATTCTCCAATTAAGATATAGATAGATTAAGATGGACTGTGAACATTTGGGAACATCTGTGTGGCTTGCTACTTGAACAATCCTAAGGAGCACTTTGTTGATTCCATAGATTTAAGCATTTATTTCAAGTTTTTGGATGATAACGGTAGAGTTCCAATAAAATCAATTCATTGTGACAGCCTCCCCATAGGTGAGCATAAATATTTTTTTAATTGAAATCTTTATTGGTACGTTACATATACAGAGCAAAAAGGAGCATACGTATTTTTAAAAGGAGGATTTCCCTGGGCTGAACTGTTCCCCTCCAAAATGTGTGTACTGAAACTAAACTGCTGAAGTGATGGTATTTGGAGATGGGACTCTCAGGAGATATTTAAATTTTGGTGACATTATGTTGGTGGGACCTAATGAGATTAGGATCTGTTCCAGTAAATCTTAATTGTCACTTTCACCGTACAAAGATATGCCTGTAGTAGTGATCATCCCACGGTGTTGCTATGTACACCAGTAAACTAATCCACTGGCTTTCCTAGATGAATGTAGGGTAGCAGGTGAGAGCAAATTGGTGGACATTGGGCACTGGGATGTATAGCAGGTATATCTCTTGTGGATCTCTCCTTCCATGGTCAGCTGTCAGCCACCTTGAAGTGTGAAGTTCCACCTAGCCATGCTGTGGCATGAGCCAACCATATACAGAACTCTGAAGCCAGGAGGCAATGTAAAACTCTTCTCATGTAGGTTGTAGGTGTCAGGTACTTTTTCAGAACAACAGGAAAATGGACCAATACAACACACTTAAGAACTTTCACATTCCTCTAAACCTATGCTTGTACCAAGAAGTAATGCAAGCACACAGTGAGACTGCAGCACCTTCAGAGGCAAGAGAACAGGCTCAGTATAAAACCAGCCTTGCGGGCTTCTTTATCTTGGACTTTTAATCTAAAAAGCAGAAGAGGAATAAACTTATGTTATTTAATCTGTGTAGCCTGTGACATTTTCTTAAGACAGCCCAGAAAGACTGAAAGCAGAGTGGTAGGAACAAGGAGGATAATGCTGTACCAAATACCTACCCCTGTCGAAGCAGCTTTAGACTGTGATAAGAGGGACAAAAGTCGGAGTAGCTTTGAGGTGTCGGACATAAATATGAATGTGAAGTGTGATTCTGGTGAGATTTCAGAATTGAGGTAACTAAGGAAAGAAGATCCTTGTTGTAAAGCAGAAAAGAACTTGGGTGAGTTGTGTTTTTGTGTGCATCAAAAGAATTGTGAGCAGTGAAACTGGATATTCAGCTGAGAAGATTTCTATGTAATGTGTGGAAGGAGCAGTTTAATTCTTCTGGACTGTACATGATAAAATGCAGAAGGATAAACATTAGTTGAAGAAAGAATTATTAAGGAAATATGTGCCTAGACTGGAAGATTTGGGAAATTCTTGGCATATCCATAGTACCAAATATGATGAAGTTTTTTTTTTTTTTTCCTGAAAATAATACCAAGTATGTGGCTGTGTGATCATTTGATGAAGAGTTTATAGGTTAAGGTGAGCAGACATTATGGCATTTTGAAAGGAAGAGAAGGAAAATGGAACAAAATAAATGAAAGCTGCTAGACATTGTGGTCTGACATAGATGAGATAGTGGAACTACTTGGTCAAACGAGGGAAAAGCAGTACCAAAGGCAGCTCAGAGACCATCAAAACCATGACAACATTCAACAGTGCAGACTGTCTCTCCCAGAGCTGTGAGAGCAAACCCTCTGCAGACATAAACCTTGCAGAACTCAGGGACCTTCAGCTACACCCACAGCCATGAGTGGCAATTCCATAGAATCCAAAGTTGGACTGTCTTCTGTGGGTGATAACCTGGGGGCAATCCTGCGAACCAAACTGTGTCTCAGCTAAAGTTATATGTTAAACTCTAAACTCCAATATGATGGTATATGTATATGGGGGTCTCTCCACAATCATTAGCTTTAGATGAATGCATGAAAGCAGAGCCCTCAAAATTGGATTATTCACCTTATAAGAAGAAAGACCAAAAAAAAAGAAGAAGAATAAAGACAAGAAGTGCATTGATTTAAAGAAAAATCCTGAATGACTTCTATATTTGGTGCAATGATAATATTCACTAAGATGATAACATTCACTGAGCCAAGTTATGCTTGAATAGAAGTTAAGATTATGATAATGAATTGGGACATTCATGACTATCTAGACACCTTTCCTAGTAAAGTTGGATAGACAAGAGAGGAGATTGAAAATTGGGAGCAAAGAGATATGCATGTCCTGAGAAGCAATACATATTAACAGTAACTAACCACTAAAGTATTAAATGCTAACACATTACACATATAAACCACGGAAGAGAGAGAACTATCTCCATTTCATGAACAAGAAATCAAGGCTCAGTATATAGCTCAGTGGTACTGTACCTGCCTTGCAAGCACAAGGCCCTGAGTTTGATCCCTGGTACACCCTCCACCCCCCAAAAAGAAACCAAAACCTTAATCTGCTGAATAATTCACCTCACATCACATAGCTCCTCCATGTAAAAAGATTCAAACCCGGACAAATGCTTTTTAAATGTGTATTTAATATGATGGTTCAGTTTAGCTGGCACCTTATTAGTCTGGGAATTGGAAAGTAAAGCATACTTCGGGCTGTGTTTGTGTTCTGTGCTGTATCTACCTGGTCCCTGAACCTTCCTTTTAGTTGTCACCATTCCTCTACTCTGTTCCCAGCCACTGTGACCTAAGCAGCCTTGTCCCACTGCACCCTTCCAGCTTGGTGGTCCAAACTTGGAACCAGCCCACCATGGACTGACCTTTGAACCTATGAGCCAAACAGATCTATTCACTGAAGTTACAGTGTCAGGTATTTTTTTTTTTAGCAATGAGAAACTGATCAGTACATGTCCACATTTAGAAGGGCCTGGATCATCATTCTTTCCTTTGCCACTTTTAAGATTCTGATTATTTTACTCACCACTTTTCAACCTCCATTTCCTCATTTGCTAAGTAAAGATGGTGATGCTGCCTATCTCCAAATAATGCTTGGTATGAAGTGACACTAGGTCAAAGTCCTTGTTTTAATGAATGTTGAAACCATGGAGGAAAAGGAAATTTCTAGGATGAATGTAGGAAATAAGAAAGCAAGGATCTAAGGTTCTTTAAGGGGTGGATGGACAGACAGAAATGTACTACGCTAACTGTATAATCATGCCAACCAGGAAAGTGAGGCTTCCCAATTTAGACCCTGGACAGAGGACTATGGACTCTGTTCTGGATATTTTGTACTTGTCCCTAGAAAATATACCTTCGTCCTAAGGTGATAAAACAGGAAAGAAGATGATAAATCAAAAGTTTGGGTAGACCACATGCAAAGTACTTCTGAAGAGATTGAGCAAGTAAATATGCAGCTTTGCTGTAGAGAGCAGAGTGAAGTCTTGGAGAAGTTTCTTCAGCAGCTAGTACAGACTTTCTAGGAGGTCTCAAAGCTTGACAGTTGACTAAAAGATGGCTCTATACAATGGAGATCTTACAAGAGTTGCATTTGAAGAAAAATAGTCCAAATAGTAGGAATCAATAAGAAAAAGAAGTACATCAGAAAACCCAAGAATGAGAGAGAAAGAAAGCTGTCAAGAATCTTAGTAATTGAGGGATTTTTGAGTAAGAACTTGTTTTTTCAGCACTTCCATAGAAGTTAATCCACGCAAAAGCTCGATGAGGAAAGAAGCACATTTAGCCCTGCATTGTATTATTTAGGAAAATTAGGCAACAATAATAACTTGGTTTGGGTCACGCAGCTCCTGGGAGTTGGTGCTGGAGTTTGAACCAAACTCCAAATTCTGTTTGCTCCAAATTCCATTCCTGTCCTCATCTACTGTGGCTCCCGTTGCTACATTATGTTTCTTCAAAGAGATAACCTGTTTGTGATATGTTTCCTTCCACATCCTCCATACTGTATAAGCCTAGGTGGGGGTAAACTACTGGCACGTTTTTCGTTTTTGAAATATTTCTTTTTCAAATTTTTATCTATGTTCTGAAGTCTCTCCCTTTCCCTAAGATTTCAGTTTTTTAGCCAGTTTTGTTTCCTTTTTTTTTTAGGTTTTTTGAGACAGAGTCTCACTTTGTAGTTCAGGCTAGCCCTAAACTCAGCCTCCAACCCACATCATAGCAATCCTCCTGCCTCTGCCTCCCGAGTGCTGGGATTACAGTGTGAGCCACCACACCTGGCACTGTGGTATGTGGTACCGATTGCTGCTGGGGTGAGTCTCCATGCCCAGTATTGTTATGTGGTTACCGGGGATCGAACCCCAGTTCTTGCACTTGGAAGACAGGCACTGGGACCACTGAGCTATATCCCCGGGCCTAGAATGATTGCAATCTTAAAGTTGTAGTAGTAAATAAGGAAAATGTAACTGAATATTAATGTTAGTTAAACGAATAAACAATTGTATGAAAAGAATAAAAGATCCCAGAATAAATTATTTTAATATAAAATTAAACTTTCTGAATTTATATGTACTACTCTTACATTAGATTATTCAAAAAGTGTCTATGCAGTCCTAGAAAGAACAATATCATAATTTATTCCTGGGCTTAAAAGTTCTATTTTCTATGTATATTTTCCACTAGCTGTGGGTCCATTAAGTATCAAATTCTGTTGCATAGAGACAGTGAAAGGATTCGTTTGGGTGGATTTGATTGTTGAGGTAAATATAGTATGTAAAACTTAATCTTAAACTAAATTCAAAATTCAAGTTTCCCCATCCTACACTTACTCTCTAGTTCAAAAGTTTTTAATGTTGGGCGTACTTCACATTGTCTGGGGAACGTTTAAAAATATCGTTTACTGAATCCCACCCCAGGCAATTAAATCAAAATCTCTGTAGGTAGAGAGAATGAGTGTTTCTAGAATCTTTCCAGTGATTCCAGTGAGCATCCCAGGATACAAGTCACCTCTCTGAGAGACTGAAATTTCAGATATGAAGAGACAGAGCTAGCTAGAAGCTACTTAATTCTTTTGTTCTTTTACCACAAAAATGTGCATATTATGATCCTACAATGAAGTATGATGAGTAGGTCTGGGGTACACAGAAAAACAATACAATGCCCTAATTCTCCAAAAACCAGAAAACTAGGATAAGGGAGGAAGAGTAGGTGACATACAGTCTTAAAAGACATAAATTTAAAAATTAGACCCCATAAATATGTCTGGCTACATAGTGAAAGTTACTGAAGTTGAAAAAAAGTTTAAAATTCTGACAAAAACTTATTGGGAAACTTTGAATATAATTTAATTAGTTTTGAATGAAGAATGGATATTAAAAATAGATTATAAAATTATTTCAATATTTTAGGTCAAAGTTAAGTGAGAAACTTGGGACAAAATGAGAATCCAGAGGAGGGAGAAGTGAGGAGGATTACTGTGCAAAACTGCAGAGATTTATCAACTCCAGGCCAATGGTAAGGAGTCAGATTTTGGTCTGATATTCAAACGTGGCTTTTGGATTATAGCTTGCATTAGTCTGCTTTTCCATTACTGTAATGAAATATCTGAGACAGGCTAACTGTAAAGAAAAGAGGATGAGGTAAACCTCTTTTACAGAGTTCAAAGTTCAAAAAGCAAAAATTACAACACAAGCTCAAGTGAGGAACTTCTGTCCCCCTTGGCTGTCTTACCTCAGGGAACTTGGTAAAGGTGGGAGGAAGAAATCACCTCATCAAAACAGGAAGTCTAAGAAGCTGCCAGAGCCCACGGGAAGCTTTTGTAGTAACTTCCTCTCAAGAACCAAGCTGAGTCCCACAGGAAATATGTCAGTCTCTTCTGAGGGCATAGTTCCAATGCCCACCTCCTAGACCCTATCACTTGAAGGTGCCCACAGTCTCCTAATGCATCCACTCTGGAAAACAAGTCTTCAACACATCAACAGCTAGCTGAGAACTGGGAAAAGACTTAGTGAGAAGAAAGAGATGCGTTTGGGTGCCTTGAGTTTGGACTGTTGGTGAGATATCAGATTGGTGTCTGGCAGGCAGCATGGCCTGGAGTAATGCTTTAGGAAAAGGCTTGCAGAGACAAAAGGGAAGAGACCAGAGCTGTGTCTAAGAGATTAGAAAAGGAAAGGCAAGAAAACCAATCTGCAGGAAGTTGTGTGCATCCTGGGACAAAAAGGAAAGGTAAAGTTAGAAGGATTGTCAGAGTTACAGGAGGTCAAGGAAACCAAGAATACTGAGTTTAAATTGGACGTGATCAATAATGTCAAAAATGAAAGAAGATTCAGAATTAATCCTAAGGCTGCAAGTTTGATAACGAAAGTTGCTTTGAACAGAAAAGTTTGGATATAAGGAGCTAAAGTGAAAGTGGTTGGAGCAGTGAGTATCAAGGAGTGAAAATAGACTGTTCTTTAAAGAAACATAACCTTTAAAAGAGAAAAGATGAGTAGAAACTGATAGATCAGTAAGGCTGTAATATGTTTTTTCACCGTAGGAATAAAATGAATTGGTTCTTCGCAGAGGAGCTTGTTGAAAGGCTTTTTCAAGGGTTTTTTTGGTTGTTGTTGTTAAAAGAAGATAGCTCACTGACTAGAGACCATTTGAGAGCTATGATCTATCTGTTCATCATGTCTTTTCCTTCGGAGTCCTTAAGTGAAGTCAACAGCGGGGCTTGATTAACATTAAATTGAAAGCAGAAATGAACTTCACAGAAAAATAAAATTATAAGGCTATGCAATAGGTGGTTTATTTTGGTAGTTATTTGAATGTTATTAAGAAGTAATAAAAAACTAAAATTTCGTAAAGTTACAGTATAAACACTGACAAACATAATATAAAAAGAATGTAAAAATATGTATGAATAATTAAAATAATAATTAAAATAATATATGAATATTAAACATCATTGTAATGTAAATTTTTATAGGTTTAATTAGCAAAATTAAGGTATTATGATCAGAAGAATGCAGGATAAAATGAAGGCAAACATTAGCTAGTTAAATTGAAAGCAAAATAATAGTATTTGGTTTTATAAATTTGTGACCTAATGAAGAAAAATTTATTTCATATACTTTGTTGTTTCTAATGCTTAAAAAGTTCTTCTGACATGCTCTGTGGCCAGGAAAGTGCTGGAAAGAAATATGTAAACTATTTCTAAACATACTCTTTGGATTTCTTTGTCACCAAACTATTCTGTGTCTTGTTTGATAATTTTACAATTTTTTCTTACCTCTTTTCATTTCAGGAACTGCCATACTTTTAAGTGAATGAGACTTGGAGCTGCTGTCTCAGTTTTGTTTCAATATTTGTAGTTTGCATTTGTCTTTTGTTTTATTTTGTGTGCTTGAAGAAACCTTTGAAGACTCACCTTTCTCTTTTGATACTGTCTTACTTGGATGGCTCCAGAATGGAGTTATTCCCGCTATTCTATTTTCAGAGCTACAATGTTTGCTTTTTATGTCACAAGAACTATAGAATAATATTTTGTCTTTTTCGTGTTTGTATTTCCACAAATAGAGCATTTATTTTAATCTTATGCTGTAAAATATTCCAAACATAAAACAATTAAACAAGTAAAGTTACCACTTAATGTTTTCTTGAAATTGGTACCAGAGCTGAATGCAGAAATATTAAAAGGTTGTAATAATGCCAGTAAATTGCACTCTTAATAATATTTTACAACTTATTTCTTTTAAAAATGGATAACATTCTTAGCAGGTAGATTTTCATATGTTAGACCTAGATGTACAGTGGTTCAAATTTTCATAAGCCTCTGTGATACTTTGTAATTTAATTAATATTATTCTATTTTAAAGTAATGAAATTGTAAGGGATACAATTGATACAAAAGAAGAAATTCTCTTAATTTTAGTTTGTTTTTTGAATTAAACTGAAATGCCAGAAAGTCAGGGGAAAACATATGAATATTGTTTAAATCGTCTTTGTGCTCTTTGCATTTTTCTAAGATTTAAAAGAAGTCAATTAACATATTGCATTTATCTTGTTTGGAGTAAATTATTTGTTACATTACTTTGTAATATTTGTGTTTCACATATGTGAGAGTAAATGATATACATGCAAAAGCAGTTCTCTATAAGAGTTTCAGTTACAATAATTGAATATCATTATTCAATTTGATGATTAGTGTTTTACATTTTACTTATGTTTGTAATAGCATTGATTTTCTGACATTTCTCAATCCATTTATGTATCAACACAATCTTATTCACACACATGTACAGAGATGGTCTGGGTGTTCACTTAAATGTTCTTCCTACAGTAACTACAGTCTTCTTTACCACTTTCCTAATTGTATCCACTCTTTAAAAATATTGTATAAATCATGTCTGTGCTGTAAATCTCCTGTCACCATGGCGTAAAATATCTAGGATGTCTTTAGCTATTAATATTCGTGTCACTAATTTATAAAATACCTTCTTTTTCTCAGCAATCCATAGAATATTACAAGCATAAATAGTTTTATTTGACTTTTATATATAATAAAGTAAATTATGAAGTTATTGAGCACAAGGCACTGATCAATACTCTTCACTTTGGTATTTAATTGCCTTTTGCAAAAAGTAGCAAATACTACAGAAGTAACTAAATATCCACATCGCTGTTTCTTACATTTTACATGGGAACACAGTAAGATTTAAAATATAAATATTCATTCTGATAAAATTTAATTTCTATATAAAGAGATCTCAATAACAGTGAAATACAGTGATTCAGTTTTGGTTAGCCTATTGCAAATTTCCAAACTTCATCTATGTCATCGCTTCAGGACTGACAATAACTTGGAAAAGTGAGTGGCTTTCATTATAGTTCTTTTTAAAGAAGGAGATTGATGCTCACAGAATATGAATTTGACAATAGAAAAAATTTTAAAATAGGTCAAGCAAAACACAAGTCCAAATTTGTTAGATTTAACAGCTATCTATCTATGTATATCAGCTATAATAGCTCCTAAATTGGTATCTTTAATACGCTTACTATTTTGAATGAGTAAAAAATAGCACATAGATGAGGCCCAGTCCCAGACCGCACTGGGCATACTGTCTTGTCAATCATAGTTTATCTCTTCTAAGAGAAATATCCTCATCCAGAGTGCTGGTCATCTAAGTTTCCGTGTTCACTCACATATGTCTGTGCTTTCCACTATTTGGATACAAAAGGTAGTCCAGCTTTAGTAGCCAGTCTGGAAAACATAGCTGGGCCCATCAACTTTTCATCTTTGAATTTAGAGCTAATATGTGAATGGAGGATTTTCAGAGACATTATGTGTTATTTTGTATGTTTAAAATAAAAGCCATCAAAAACTGGGAGTAATCTGTGAAAGCTGGGTTAGGTCAGGCCAGAGGAGGAATGTGTGCAGTATAGCTGAGTCATATTAATAATCCAAATCCTAAACGTTGAACAGCTGCTGACCCTGAGGTGCAAAACGCTGTCCTAACACTGTAACTGCTGACTATTTTAAAAAGCCCTCAGCCCTGGGATGAAGCAGCATTTTCCTTGACTGCCCTGCACCGAAGATCAGATCCCAGTTGCCACACAGTGAGCGTGTATATACTAGCTGGTACCAAGTTATCCTCTAAATTATTTAAAAATACCTAGCTTACCCAAAGCTCTGTATCTGACTTTGCACATTCTATAAAATGTATTCATGTCAGAACCAATAGATGCCACTGTGAAAAACAATCCAAACCTCTGAAATGAGGTTGTAAACCAAACTGCACCCTGCGTTGGTCAGGTGGAACCACCTGTTGCCTAATATGCCCGTCTCTCTAGAAGATTGATTCCAACATCCCGTAATTACCTGTGGATTTTGCTTGAGTGAATTTCTGAAAATTTATACCAAATTGCTACAACGATAGATGAGCTTCTATAATTCATCAGCCATTTGCATGTTCTCTGATTTGCAGTGCTCTGAAAGAAAGAAAGAAAGAAAGAAAGAAAGCACTGTTTAATGGACTAGACATGTGCTTTGAGTTGTAGTACCAGACGGATGATGTGTGAGGGTAGCTTCTGGAGTCACACCAATAATCAAAGGTGCACATGTGAGATTGGGTGCATGGTGATTTTCAAAACAGGTTTTATTGCCTTGATCTTCTGCTTAAAAGTCATTTAAATGTAAGTGTTTGGCTGCTTTTTACTCCTCAGTTATATTAAAGCAGCATCTTTTCTTTGAGCAAAACATGACTAATCTCAAAAAAAAAAAATCAAAACCTAGCTTCTACTTTTTACTTTTCAGAAAATTCTACATTGTAAATTATTGCTAAATGAGATGGTTTGTGTCAGGTGTGAACAATATGGGGCCTTCGATTTAAAAAGCCCCATGTAATCTTATTGAGCCAGTAGGTCATAGAAACAAGAGCAAATGTGTAGAGACGGGGTGTGGGATGGGTCTGGGAAGTGTTTGCTGTTGTAGGATCAGCTGATTAATAGCAGTGATTCTTCGAAGGGTTCCAACATTATGCCTTCTAAAAGCCGGAGATTAGTGCAACCGTGGTGAACAGCACAGTGACACTCGGGCAAAGAAAAAGGGTCAGAGCTGGCAAGATGTGGCAGGTGTCAAAATAAAAGGTTAGGCTCTGTGCCTAGGGACCCATCTGTCAGATAAAAAGTAGGATGAGGCAATTAATGTATTTATTTATATTGCTCATGACAAACCATGTATTTCACAAAAATGATCAATTTCAGCATCCTCAACTGTCCTCTAGACATTAGAAGTGGTATAAAAATAAAATGCTCAAGATAAAAAGCAAAGCCTAATAATAAAATGTGTTGTTTATATAACCAAGTAAAGTGAACTTTAGGAAATTATAGTAATCCATGCTGAAGAGTTCAAATTATTAAATATAACATTTTACAGTAAGAGAAGTTATATTAAGAATGTACAGGATTTATGTATGTTGCAAGGCAATTTTGGCCATGTTTTTCTTAAATTCAGCATTATGTTTTATTAAGCTAGATTCCATAATTTGATAATAAAATGAAGCCCAGAATACATAAAACAGGAATTATGACATGCAAGCTCTGTGTTCTACATTTTCTTTAAATGTTTTGTTCACAACCTTGTCCTTATTAGCGCTTCCATTTTCACTTTGTGACTAATCCTGACTCCTCTTCAATTTATTTATTATTTATGTAGCTTTCTCACTACTTCTGTTTCACAATCTGTTTAGAGTATGTATATTGTGATGTTTAACAGTGGCACTGTTTTTTAACAGACAAAATACATTACCCTAAGCTTATAAAATGTCATGTTACTTTACAGGTCAATAAAAACCTAGCCCGGAATTATGAGACAAATGGATTTTATGGCAGCTCAAAATTGTATACAGACTGCTCTTTCCTGTACTTTCCCTTGAACAAAGATTAAATGTTCAAAGTTACTATATTTTAATAACTAAAGTGTATATCTTATAGGAACATCAAAGTCTGAACAGAAATAACACATGCATTGCTAATGTAATATGCTTTATAGAAACAAAAGTCAAGTTCTTTAAATATTGGGGAAAAGTCAGTTATTGCTGTATTATTGCCAAATTAAACATTCTGTCTGCTGGGTGATGGAATTTAACAAGTGAGCCCATTGGAACACTACAAAGAATTATTTGGATTTGTAAAGAGCAGAAGTTTTATGTTCAACAGATTTTTTTTTTCTGCTGAAGTAACATTTATGCCATTATTGCCATCCTTTATCTCTGAGAAAGATACTGGTTAAATTCTGAGTCAGTGATTTTTCATCCCAGAATTTCTTTTAGTCAAAAATATATTATAGTCTTCATTTATTTTCTTGGCTTTCCAAGGTAAAACAGAACTGTGAGGGTAGGAGTTAAGGATAGGAAAGCGAAAGGCATAGAACACAAACATAGTTATATGTTCCATTCGGTGGTCCACTTCACGATTTACAAATTATATTTGAGGTTTAATTATAGCTAACCACTATTTAAAATTGAATTCACTCCTGGCTTCATTTCCTGATTCAGAGTTCCATATTGTTCCTTTTGCTGGTTTAATTTCATTTAAGCTTCAATCTTCCAAATTAGTTCTGTTTCCTATCTATTTTCATTTGTCTGGATGTACTTGAAACTGAATCAGGAAAAATAAAACTCATTCACCTTTCTTTATGATGCTTCAAAACCTAGCACATGCTACAAAATAAAATTAATAAATTCAATGGAAAAATCAAAATGCCACTCATTTTCCATGAATCCATAAAAATGGTACATTTAACCAAAGGTAAGAATATTTTTATTTTTAGGAATGAGAGTTCAACATTATCAATTAACCATTTCACAGCCTGTAGTCTATCTTCTGGTTGGGAGAAAATATACCATGAAATTTATTGTAAAAAAAAAAAAAAAGAAACAAAAAACAAACAAATAAACAAAGACAAACCAACATAATTTCTGCTTTTATTTTTCACAGAAGCATATGTGAAGAATTTTGCTAGGTGTCTATTTCAATTCAGACTTTTGAAGAAGTTATCAAAATTGTGATGAGCTTCAAAATTCTTCCTTTGCTATATAGTTTATATATGCTTTATTCAATCCTCACAGGTATGCTTTCATGTTTCCCTGTAGCCAACAAACAGCTAGACACTCAGACCAAAGTGCAGAAGTGTTTCCTTGATTCCTTAAACTTAAGGCAGACATCCGTATTTGGGGAAAATAGCCTCTCATGACAGTGGTGAATGTTATTTATCAATACCTTCGTTAATTTAACAAAGGATAAAAGTTCTTAGTGTACAATGTGTTGTGTGAAGAAAATAGTAAGATACAATTTTATTTTTTTCTTATGAAAAAATGCTTTTATTCTCAAAAATTCTACTGGTTCCAGGTATTTGGAGTGCACTTCCTTCAATCGCCCACTGATACTCTTCACCGGGACCAAATGATTTGGATACTTCTATTCTCAAAGCATAAGCTTTCAGCCACATCTCTTACATTTGCTTTTTCTGTACCATATGGTTTTAGGGTTTTAGTTGTTTCTTAATTGATCGACCATTCATACAGTGTTAGGTGTGTACTAAAATAACCCCTTTTACAGATGAAGAAACTCTGGGTTCAGAGAAAGTAAAATATTCTTTTAAATATGAACCTACCTTTTTTTAGCAAGCAAAGCTCTGCTGTGTTGAAGAACTAGGGTGATATAATCAAAGTTATACTGTGAAATAAAAAAGATCAATATATGATGAAAAAAGAGAAGGAGGAGGAAAAGGATAAAATGACAATCTGAAATGGCAAAGAAAGCTTTTGGAGGCTAAGCATAAAGACTTTAGGAAGACATGAGCAACACTAAGAAAAATAACAATTCTTAAGGATGAAAAGTAAAGAATAATATAAATGTAATGAATGAAGCAAAGAAGTTTCCCTGGCTTTCTAATGTCATAGTTTCAATAAATCTGACTGCATATTTCCTGTTAATTTTAAAAATAGAATAAAGAAATATTTGTTCCTGGAATTAAAGATGACAGTGACAATTTTGATGATTTGTCAGTTGAATAGTTTATTAGGCCAGGAAAGCATTTCTGCATGGTAGTGGAGCAAATGGCCATGGTGGACCCCCAGGAGCTCCAGTTCTGGTGCTTCTAATTCCTGTTAGGTCTGTGACCTTGACAGGAAGGTAGTAGCGCCTTCCCACTGGCTCACAAGAGCTGACTGTAGAAATTTTTTTCCAAAATCACTTTCAGTAATATCGTGATGACTGATGGAAATAAGCCACAAAGAGAATGTTTATGCCACCAAAATTGGCCAACCCTAAGGCATATCTGCATTTTGTGCCCATGTGCCAGTTCACCAGCATACTACTAGTAAACTTTATTAGCTTTAATTGCTTTTTTCTGAAAAAAGAAGACATATGATAGCTACACATAATATTTTGTCAACCTTTCAATGGATGATCTATTTCATATGATTCTTGGTACATGAAAAACATCAATAATGGTAGCACTAGAATAATGCAGCCGATTATATAGAACATTAAATGATTTTACATATCAATTAATTCACCCAAATTTGGGGAGAGTGAGAATGGCAAAATTATGTTTTCTCCTATTATGAAAATACATAAATAAAATAAATAATTATTAATACTTATATAGTAGATTTCTTGTATATGATTACATTATACACCTTTTATATTTTCTAAAATGATTTGTATTTTTTCATGAGCATCTTTTTGGATTTTAACTCACTCAACAAATTAAATTAAATCTATGGCTTCATTCTTCAGAACTTGGTGAATTAATGTGAGGTCTGATGCTTGCTAAATACAGTACCCTGCTGCTTTCTGAGCCAGAGGCCACTGTGTCTATCAGGATGACAGTCAGTATGTATAACTTGAAACTTTAAAAGTAGGCACGGCAGGAAATAAGGAATTTAAGCAAAGATTAAACTGTCTATAAATCACACTGGTTAGTTGCTTAGCTAAAAACTCTTTCATCTAGTTTGTCTTCAATATGGATTATTTATTCTTAGGATCCTTGATTTGCTTCTGGTCTTGGAATATAATTCCTCAGAATATTTAAAAATAAGTAACACATACATATTTTTGGCAATACTTACAAAGTGTGAAAATCATTTCATTGTCAGAAATATTTTAGGAATCCATTTAAGTACTTTTGTAGTATTGGAATAAATTACTTCAGTTAAATTGAATTGTAAAGCGATTTATGACTTCAAAGACTTTGCAGTAGATTATTTATAAAGATAAAAATAATTTCTTTTATCCCTATGTGCACATATCTTTGCAATATGACTTTACTGTTTCTCTCCTTGGAAGCCAAAATTTATTTTCCTCTTGCTTCCATCTGGTCTTTGCTATGTGATCCACTTTGACCAGTGAAATGTCAGCAAACCTGATGAAAGCAGGGGTTTGATAAGTGCATATACATTAGGGTAGTTGTCTTTGCTGGTGTGAGTCCAACCCCTGGAAGGAGTTTGAACTAGCACAGGGAAAAGGACAGAGGACTTGGGGTAGGAAGGAGCTAGAGCAGCCATGTGCCCTTGGACCAGACACCACACTCATGAATGAGGCTTTTCTAGCACATTCCAACCTTAAATAACCTGCCCACACTCTGGATTTCCAATTTATCACCCACAGACTTGCAAGAAACCATAAAACACAGAAATGGTGTTATTTTAAAGCAAAGATCACCATTTATAGCCGATGGGCCAAATCTAGATCATTAGAGGTTTTTGAAAATGAAGTTTTATTAAGGCCCTATCCATTCTCATTTTGTACATATTGTCTAAGTCTTACTTTGATGCTGCAGTACCAGAATCAGATAGTTGCAACAGAGATGCTACAGCCAGAAAAGTCTAGAATATTTGCTATCTTCCCTTTTATAGAAAAGTTTGTTGACACTTTCCCCAAGCCTCTAAAAGTTGGGATATTTATAATGCACCAATAAGTAACTATAAACATGCTTTCTAAAGAAGAAATATGCCTTATTTCTTACTAAATGAGCAAGTTCCTGTGCTTACACTTGTTTTCAGAGCTAATAATTTCTTCAATTCAAAAAGCAGTGCTGCTTAGTGAACATTTCTAAAGTACAGCTATGCTGCTAGTCATACAATGCCCATTCTTCCCTTTCTCTGTATAAGCATGTAATTCATATATGCATATAATTCAAACCAAACATGTGGCCACCTTTTCCAATATGATATTTCTGAATCCCAGTATTAATTATGTGTGACCACAAAACAATATTTTCAGTTGAGAAATATGAACAGAAAGGATTATGTATTTCTTGGATATTCTCAATGCTATTCTTCTCTTTTTCACTAACTGGAACCTATAACAACCTGATTTACTTTTCCAATAAGCAGACTGTCCTAGTGAAAGGAGAGACAGAGGGAAGTTATTTAAACAGTAAAACAGAACCTTGTCACTTAAAAAGCTGTGTGAAACCCCAGAATAGAGGCCTAGAACTGTAACTCTCACAAGCACAGAGAAGAGAATCTCAGGTTGAAGGTCAGACTGGCAAACAAGACTTTTCCAGAATGTAAAAATAAAAAATTTTTTAAAAAATTAAAGGGTTGAGTATGTAGCTCAGTGAAAATATCTGGTTTCAATCCTCAGTACCACAAAATATGCAAAAACAAAAACGTGGAATGGAGACACCCCTCAATTTGGAGCACCAATATCTGACTAATAAAATGAAAAAGAAATAAGCTCAAATCTGCCTTTAGCCACTGAATCACCATAGATGCTATTTTTACAGTAAGCTATTCTCATCCCAAGGAATGCAACAGTTTATGCAACATTCTTTATCACTAACATAATTTAATTGGTAAAACATAAGATGTTGGGTCTAAAGTCTAGGGTACTTTGATAAACTTTGCCCCAATTTTCTGCATTGGCCAGAGGCTAGTCACTTACAGTAACTGTGATTCTCCTTCCCTAGATAAAAATACACTATTCTAGTAGGAATTTTGAACACCAAGCTTTCTAATTCTTACTTCTCCCAGGTATGAGGATGGCAATAACTGGTGATTGCCCTAGGCATGTGTCATTTTAATCCCCAAAAATGCTTATATACCAACATAATGCCTTAGGTAATGTAGTAGGAAAATAATCAAGGTCAGACTTTGGCACTGGACAGCTAAGGATAGTTGTCCCCAAAAAGATATACTCCTTTTTGAGACAATGAGAGGAAACTTGGGGGAGATTCTGAATATACAGTCAATGATAGCAGGCAGGAAGTTTTTGTCAAGCATCCAAACAAAGTGCTCTTCCTGTGCCTTCAGAGACTACGTTGCTCCGGAACTAAGAGTGATCTCTCATTCCTTTCTCATAGATAAGACTAACCTCAGACAGTGGCAGGATGGGGACTCTTCTTTGGGAAACCACCGCTAGAGCAAAAATGAAATTTTGCTATGAAGACTATGATCTAGGAGACATGGGAATCTAGACATAGCACATTAATCCTCAGTTAAAAGACAGTCTCCAAATGGAAAGCTGCTAAATTTTCAGATATGTTTTCACGATGACTTTTGTTGAAAGATAAAGAATTCGCAAACCCACCTGTAAAAATGTGGTAGGCCTATTTTCTCTTCCTCTTCTGTCTTCTGTCCCCAGTTTAAAAGTAACTTCCCTTGGGAGTTATTAGGCTTCCTTGTTATGTGTTCTCTTATAGTCCTTAATTTCTGGATCATGCCAAGTACCAAGGTGAATTTAGTTATTTAATTGCCTGTCTCCCTGCTGGATTAAATGCTCTGTAAGGAAAGAAATTGTATCTTTCTCTCTTACCAGAGTATTCCCAGATCTTATTAGGATGCCAGCAATACACCAGATGCTTAACAAATATTTATTGAAGAAATGAATCTCTGAATGGAAAATAACTGGTTGATTTTACTTACAAAATAAATGCCCACAAACATTAACAAGACCAGGTGAAACTATCTGCAGGATGTGTTGGCATGAAGCAGATAATTATTTAAGCAACACCAACCTGGATATATATTCAGAGGATTAAGTTGGGCCACATCCCCTTATGTGTATTTTAGTTTACAGAAAAGATGAGAAAAGGGACAGATTTTAGCACAGGGATACGGGTTGGAGATAAACTCTATTCAGAGCAATATCCTTACTAGGATATGTATGACTTTGGGGAAGGAATTTGGAACCACTTTGATTTTCAGTTTTGAAGTATAATTACTGTAGTTTCTGGTCTAGGCTATTAAATATTCTTTTGGATAACATTAAGGATGGGATATTGGTGAGGAACAGAGCTGCTGTTTAGATTTCCCAGTTACCATGGAAGTAATCTTGCCAGGTATTCAAATGAGTCAAGAGAAGCACAACTGACTCAAAGCAGAATCCAGGTCTCCACGATTATGCTTAAGTTTTAAGTTAAAAAAGTGTCACGACTGCATTACAATAGGGATGGGAGGGTTCTAGATATTCCAAATGGGGAAAAGAAAAAGATATCTAGCATGCCAGCACATTTTTGAAAGAACGTGTGAACAGGCCAAAATGCAGGTGCATAAGATAAGAGCCAGTCCGAGCAAGCAGCCGGCCAGCTAGAGGAGCTGGGCAAAGACACGGACCGTCCTTCTACCTGGCTCTGATTAGTAAAGTTAGGATGAAATAATTTATAAGGTTGCTATTAGCTTTAAAATTTTTATGAGTGCAGAGCCTTTAAAAACATGGTGTCTTCAGCAGAAAATACCTCTGTGAATTTTTTTTTTCAATAATCCTTTTACCTGTAATGGAAACAAGTTAAAAATAATAGGCCTAATGTGCACAAATCCATTAAATATTTACTGGCCACTCTCTTGATGACCATTTTGATTCAATACATAGCATATATAAATCATCAATATTTTCAAATTCAAAAAGGCACAGGAAGGAATTTTATGGCTTCTGTGATAGCTTTGAATGAAAATGTGATTTACTTCCTTGTTGGTGTAAGTGTTTTTATGTTTCTCATTTGTCAGTAAGCCTGAGAATCTAAGTATAATATTATATATGCATGCTAAGTGCTTAGTTTATCATGATAATTTTCCTCCTGAATTGCAAATTGTGTAATGTAGATCATTTAACTTTTCTAGGATTCCCTTGCTTATTTTAAAAATGTTAGTGTCAGGTGAAAACCAGGCCCTGCCAAAAACCAAAAAACTACTCCTTCCCATGGAATGTGCTAATATTGAAAATAAATAACTATTATTTTCCTCCAAGGAAATGTGATTAAGATAAAGGAGTGATATGACATGACATTTGTTTATACATAATGACATTTGTTTATACATAAGTAATAATGACATTTGTTTACACATAAGTAATATCATAACGCTTTTAAAATTCTGTACAATTTTCTTACTTTACTTAATTCTATTTCCCCACTAGTATTTTTTAGTTTTTCATAACTCTTACCATTTATTTGTCTACTCAGTGATGTATTACCATCATCATTTTTTTGTAATTTTCCCAAATATTCACAGAATGGTTCTCTGTCCTACTTGCTGTTCTGTATTGATTAACTTTTTTATACTGCTTCCAATACCTGCTTCTCAGGTGGAATGAAGTAGATAGATACTGTCACTTACCCACTCTAAGAACACCTCCGTGCCAATTGTAGTGCAAATGAACCTGCGGTGCATGTGTGATCACAAAGTCATGAGATGACATCTTTTAGGGAGGTTTTATTTATTTATTTTTTCATACTCTCTAGAGAAAAGAAAGAAACACCTCTTCCTCTAAGCTGTTGACAAACTTATTTGGAACTACTTCCAGCTGCTTTAGGTATCTTGCAGGGCTTTGAAAAGTAACTGATAAAGTGAGGACAGCAAAAAAGAAAGATTGAAAAAAAAGTCTTAAATAAAATACATGGTCTTCTTAATTAGCCAATTGCTTACTATCTTACTTTTATGAATGAATTTTTGATATGCAGCATAATTAGTGATTCTTATTGTTTGACCCACTTTTACTTGGGTCTTCCTTTCCATGGGCTGAAACTGATACTCTAATTTTCCATCATTTCCAGTGTTCAAACACATCCACATTACCTTCTTGAAGACTCTGCCTACAGTATTAGATAAGAATAAAATTACACTTCAGACCAACTGCATTTGAGATGAAAGCTGGCACAGATGTCAGAACTCTCCCAAATTTATTACAATAATAATGATGACAGTGTATAATTATTAACAACTTGCAATGAATGAAATGTACATTATTCTATGGACTTTACATGTATTACATTATTTCATTCTCATCTCTAAATTGTACATCTTCTTGAATATTTTTTAAATGCAGGACATGTGACAGAGAGAAAGCAATAAATAAACCTTTTAAAATGTCCAAATAGAGTATCTTGATGGTAAAATGTCTTTGCTATAATAAACTATTTCATCATTCTCCATAGTGTTTTTATAACATGAGTGTGAGTAGGTGTGTGTACGTTAAAGTAGTTCCAGGAAAAATATCTAAATAACATTCAGTAATGATAACATTCCCTTCACTAAGAAAATTTAACCACAAACTCAATGGCACTTTCAAAATAACAGCTAATTTAGTTAACACAGTTAAGATAAAAAATATCAAAATTCTTCTGCCTTATTATTTATTCCTTTTATATAGAGAAAAACTGAAGTAAGCTGAAAAGTAGACTATTATATTGAATCAGAAATTATCAATTTTTCAAAAATCACTATTTTTCTGAGTTGAGAATCTAAAGAGTCAGAATATTAAACTATGATCTACAGATCACATTTTAAAAATATTTATAATTGCATTGTTTAAACTTGTTTTTCCTTCCCAGTACTCAGGAGGCTGAGGCAGGAGGATTACCTTGATTTCAAGGCTAGCCTGAAATACATAAGTAGATCCTATATGAAAAACAAAACTTATTTCCTACATGATTGTTATCAGTAACAAATGGTATAACTTAGATTTCAACAGCCATGTTCTTTAAAACCAATTTTTAAATTTAACATATTATTTTGTAATACAATGCTTGATTCCTAACAATTATACATGTAAGTTCAATAAAGTCAGTGAAGTAGGAAAGGCAGGAAATTATAAGTCCTCTAACCAGCTCAGCAGGCAGAACTTTACCAGTGTCACGGAAGCTGTGTCTAGACTTTCCTCCAAAGCTCTTACTCCTGCTCCTGGGGTTACCAAAAGTGAACTAGTACCCTGGGTGTTGGGTTTATTATTCCTTTGCTTTTAAAATAACTTATATCAGACATGTTAAAATTATTAAAATTCTGAGCTTTATACTTTATCAAGTCTTTGTGCCCTGTCTCACGATTTTACTCCTTAAACCTATGTTTTTAGATTTACTTTTTGTACTTAGCTTTAATGTGTTTATTTTTCTGACCACAAAATATTCCTCTGAATGACTTTACAAAATTTTTTTAGTTGTCTGTGAAAGGATGATGGTCATGGTAGTACATGCCTGAAATCCCAGCACTTAGGAGGCTGAGGCAGGAGGATCATAGCAAGTGTGACACCAGTCTAAGCTACATAGTGAGTTCAAGGTCAGCCTGAAATGAGACTTTGTCTCAACTTCCCTCCTCCACCAAAAGATGATTTAGTTTCTGCCTAGGTTTCTGCCTTGGTTATTAGAAAAATTGCTCACTGTTACATTATGCATCAATCTGATTTGTATTTCTCATTTTTTTCTGTTCAGTATATCAGGAATTAAAAGAAATGAGTGTATATCTCACTTTTATAGCAGGTTATTCTGTCATTGCTTCGGACATTTTTGCTGTCTGTATTTTAAAGACATTTTATTGGTTCATACAACTTAACAGATCTGAAGGCTTCCTGGTGAGTATTCTTTTTTAAACAAGTATGCACTTACCTTACAACAGCTAATGATTATTGGGCTTTTTCTTCATCAAAATTTATTTAATCCCTTAATAGAACTTCACTAGCTCTAAAAATACTAGTATTAATCTTCCATATAATTTTCTCTGTTTCTTTCGTTTTACATATCTTAGGTTTTATGTGTGGTCATTTAGGAAAAAAAATCAATCTTGAAATCTACTTTTTGTTGTTGTTGTTGTTGATATTTGGCTATTATCTTGCATTAAGCTTTCCTGGTAAGCAGATATTGAGACAAAGGTTTACATGCTCTTTTGCTCTGGATTTGCATCAGAAAAACAAAGGAGAAAGAAAATTGAGGTTGAAGATCATATCCCTGAATTCTTCACTGCTGTGCAGCAGAGATACTTTTTTATTGTTGTAGGAAGTCTCCAGAGAAGTGGGCTGAAACTGTTTCAGTGAGAAACAGTAAAATAAAGGAGAGGGAAGGCAAATAATTCATTCACAAACTCCTTGTTCCCTGCTTTTTATTGCTTATCAGTTGTCCAACCTTATCTCAGAATTTTGGGGCTGCTTCCTGGCTGCTCTGGGTGCATGCTAAGGAAACTGAAACCTCTGTGGGTTCCATAGAGTCAATAGGTGAATCCAGTGTCTCTCTGTCAGTAGGTGCCCATGATTTTTTTTTAAATTATCTTTATTGGTACATTGAATATACACATCATGATTGCACTCCATAATGGGGATTTGTACCAGTATAAGACACAACTTAATTCTCATTTTTTCCCATAGCCCCACCCACCCTACCACCCCCCCATATATATAAAATTTGTTTCCTTTGGAGATGTAACTCTGTTGGGAAGATCTGAAGTTTGACAACTACAGAAGGTCAGAATCTTTGCTGGAGTCTACTTCATCAATCCCATTACCAAAGAGGCAAGTAAAGAGCTGAGATCTGGAGCTCTTGGTGCTCACAAGCCTGGCTCGGGGGATATGAAATCCAAGGCTGGGAGCCATCCTGAACAATCTAATTCTGGGTGCTTTTGACCTTGTCTGAGTACAGGTGCCCTACTTTCTTACCTGAGAGCTGAGATGAGAGTCTAACATGTTTTACAGGAAAGTTGGTTGTAGCAGACAAAGATCTTTATTGTTAGCTAAACCTAGGTGCAGTACTAACTGCTGTGGCTTATCTGGGGATTATAGTTAAGGGATAACAATTGGTGGGAGATAATAAAGAGGGCAAGAAAAAGATAGAGATGGAGGGAAAGAGGGAGATTCAGAAAAAAGTAGAATGGCATTATGCTAAGTGAGTCTGGAATATTTAAAACTTGTATTAATTATATCATGTTTAGTTTTTTCTTATTTCCATCTCCTCACTAACCAGATAGCAAATATTTCCCACTTCTTATGGAACTCACCTTTTAAAATATTTATCTCTTCAAGAATAGTTTTAGAATGAAGCATTTTTATAAACACATCCAAATATGATGAAAATGAGTTTGTTGTATACTTTCTAAAACCTGGTCTACTTCTGGGTACTATCAGGCAATAAAATATCAATTAGTGAAATTTCTCTCAGTTCCACTTGAGAGTTTGAGTGGACTATAAATTTAGACCATTATAAAAAATTTTTAAAAAAAAGAAAAAAGAAAGAAAGATAATTGCTTGGGACTTGATGAAAGGAAAATGTAAATAGAGAATTTTCTTTTAATAGTTACCAAAAAATATGCTCTAGGTACAACTTCATGGGATGGAACTCAATATTAGAAGAAAAAGAGAATAAATAGATTTTAAAATAGAGTTCATGGGAAGAGTTTAAAATAGATTGTACATATATAGAAATCTTGGAACTTTGAGGAGAATCACAGAGAACACAGAAATCCGAGAAAGGACCAAAGAAGAATACCAGATTTATGAATTATTCCAGTGCTGTTCTCCTGATAAGCCCCACAAGAAGACTATGATGTGAAGACATATTAGAGGGGAATCTCAACCTGAATTTTTTCCAAAGTACGATATCACTAAAGATGTTAATTACTTTGATAGTAGATATAATCCCAGAAAAAATGTCCAGGAACTAGTAAGAATTAGTGTATCTGGAATTTTCATCAATGTAAAAATATCATTAAATCACAAAAGACAAGATAATCAAAATGTTAGTGACCATGTAATCTATGTGGTTCTTCTCTGGCTGGTTTCTATTTCACTAACACTCCTATTCCTTCCAAGCTGAAGAGAGGGGTTGAACGAACTTCTTAGAATCCATTTCTCACTGATCAGTCAGTTACTAAGGGCAAGAGAAAGATTAGAAGTGCATGATTCAAGGACGAGCCTGGAATCGTCAGTCTTCAACCATTTGAGTTTCACCATCTGAGATGAAACTGGGACTGAGACCAGGAACCTGGTGCCTGCTGTCGTAGCCTGAGGGAATTCATTAGAATCCTTCAGATAGTAGATGGTAGATACTTTTTCAACTCTTCAGTTGGATTTTGTACACTTTTATGCCCTTCTTTTATTGCAAAAGGTACTATAATTGTAATGATTTTTGTTATTCATACATGCTGAGAAACCAAAGGTCTTTTCCACTGTCGCCTCATCTTTATTTTTTTTATTGAAATATTTATTGGTACATTACATATACATATCATGATTGCATTCAACAATGAGAATTTGTACCAGTATATGACACAACTTAATTCTCATTTTTCCCATAACCCACCCACCCTACCACCCCTATCCCCCATATACATAAATTTTGTTTCCTTTCTTTTTGTTATAATCTCATTATTTGTCCCCCTTCACTCCATTACGCTTAGAGTGTTTTCTATTTCACAATATATAACATACATTCTAGAACTCATTGACATCTTTATTTTCTCATACCAGAGAAAAGATACGATATTTACACATCTGTGACCTATTTATTTCACTTATAAGGATGTCCTCAAGGTACGTAAATTTAAGTATAAACGATTCAAACTTATCATTTTTTATGGCAGAATAATTCTCCCTTGTGTAGAAGAACCACAGCTTTTTTATCCAGTCTCCAGTTGATGGATATTTGGGTTGTTTCCAAGATTTAGCAATCACAAACTGAGCTGCTATAAACATAGGTGCACATATGTCACTGTGATATGAATCTTTTAATTTTTGTGTGTATATACCTAGCAGAGCAATGGCTGGGTCAAATGGGATCTCCAATCCTAGCTTTTAAAGGAATTTCCAAACTGTTCTCCACAGGGGTTGTATGAGTCTACATTCCCACCAACAGTGGAGAAAGGTTCCTTCTTCTCCGCAGCCTCGCCAACATTTGTTGCTGGCTAATTCTGAAATGGCAGCCATTCATTGTGGAGTGAGATGAAATCTTAATGTTGTTTTCATTTGCATTTCTTGAATGACTAGTGATGTTGAACATTTCTTCATATGCTTCTTAGCTGCACTTATTTCTTCCTCTGAAAAGTATCTGTTGATTTCGCCTCATCTTTTGAACTCAAGTCTTATTTCCACTTGGGCAGCTGCCAAGAAATTTAAAGATAAACTTTCTTGTGGTCATTGTCTCACAGTTCTAAACATCTTCCTCCTTTTCTATGTAAAAACAACAACAAAGAAAAGACTTTTAGCATCACAATATACTAAATCCTTGAAGTACAGTTATGCTGATTACCCCTTCTTTCACACTTCTCCCATTTAGTTAATCACCAATTATTGATTCTCAGGTCTTTTACCACTTCTTTATTTCAGTCACATTTTGGCTGATCTTTTGTCCTAGTCACATTTTTTAACATATTAAAATTTTCTCCCAAAGACTTTACCAGGTACTTCTTCATAGAAATGTTCTTTTTTTTTGAGACAGTGTCTTGCTTTGTGGTTCAGGCTGGCCCTGAGCTCAGCCTCCAACTCACATCACAGCCGTCCTCCTGCCTCTGCCTCCCAAGTGCTGGGATTACAGGTGTGAGCCACCATGCCTGGCACTGTGGTATGTGGTACTGATTGCTGCTGGACATGAGTCTCCACACCCAATGTTGTATGTGGTTGCCCAGGAATTGACCCCGGGCCTTTGTGCTTGCAAGACAGGCACCAGAACCACCAAGCTTACTCCCTGCCCCAGAAATGTTCTTTATGCAAGGTTAATATGATTGAGAATAATCTTATGTAAAAATTTGTGATGCTCATCGTTTACTTTTTAAGATAACTGAAGGTAAAAGATCATTTGAATAGCATGGATAAGATGCTTTTGAGGGAAAAGCCACGTGAGACTATAGATAAGTCTTATAGTAAGAAGAGAGTTGGAAAATACTCTGACAGATGTTGTCTGTTTTTAAATTAATCAATAGTAAAACAATATGCTGAACAAAACTAGAAATATATAACCATATAATATTATGGAAAAAAACACTAAAGGAAAGGTGATTCAAATGTATTAAAAGATTTTATTTTGTAATTCTAAGCATCTTTTATTGATATCTATACCATATCAAAGCACAAATTATTAAATTTTCTTTCTTGATGAATTTAACAAAGTTGATGTGCTATGTACTTTCAGCTCCTAGAACAAGAACTGGAAAATTAAGTATACTGTGGAAGGAATATTTATGTACTACCAACAAATTAATACCCTCAAAAGCACTGTCACTCTTCCACAATCACAGATAAGTTTATCTGATTTGAATTTTACATTATATAATCATGCAGTATTCATTATTTTGTCTGATTTATTTTCCCCAATTTCACATCTTTGGATATTCTTCATGTCTATGCAGGAAACAGTGTCTTTATTTCCATCAATTTATAGTGTTAAAATTTTTATTAATAAATATTTGTAATTGAGTTACCCATTTAATAAATAGTTGAGTGTTTGTTTTGTTTTGTTTTTTTCTGTTTTGTTTTGGGACAGGGTCTCACTTGGTAGTTTAGGCTGGCACTGAGCTCACTACATAACCCAGGCCAGCCTCAATCTCACAGCAATCTCCCTGCCTCTGCCTCTGCCTCTGTAGTGCTGGGATTACAGGTGTGAGTCACCACACCCAGCACTGTGGTATGTGGTACTGATTGCTGGTGGGCATGAGTCACCACACCCAGTATTGTTGTATTGGTTATCGGGATTGATCCCAGGCCTTTGCACTTCCAAGGCAGGCACTGTAATCACTGAGCTAAATCCCCAGCCCTGGGGCTTTTTATTTCAGCATTTGTTTAAAATGAATGACACTGCTGTGATAAAAACACAGACACACACAGAGAAATGAAAATACTAAGTTCTGCTGAGTATAAATGGATTTGAACTGCTGGTAATGCACATAAGAAGCATTAGTGGCCACTATCCAACCACTATGTAAACACTTCTACTGGTTCATATTCACACTGGTATTACAAGAAGTTTCATTTGTACTGCATCCCTACCTGTATGGGAATTAGCTATGTTTTCCATTATATCCATCCTGCTGGATGAATAGCTATCTCAGTCTGGCTTAACTTTGTTTAATGATCAATGAAATTGATGACTTTTTGATGTACCCACTGGTCATTAGTTTATCTGCTTTTATGAATTGTCTGTTCTGTTCCTTGCCAGTTTTTCTATTGGACTGTATACTTTTCTCTCTTTGTCTTGAAAGTGTTTTTTAATATAATCTAGTTAAGTCATTAGATGATGAGGAGATTGGTCACGTTCAGTGTGCTATGGCCACAGAATTGGTAGGTTTTTAGATGAAATCTTTTTGTGAGATACACACAAATACACACACTTACACACAAATACATGTACTTTTACCAATATAACTTGGTTTTGAATTTGATTCTATTTATGGTGGTTTGTAAAATTAGGAAACATTCTATTTAGTGCAGAAAATCTTCCATGCTTCATATAAAATTCATATTGTGTTGATTAATACATTTTTGTATCTTCTCTTTAAAATACTTTATTTTATTCTTAATCTTTATAGTTTTAATTTTAAAATCTTGATCTACATTTCTTATTTGTATGTGTGTGTTTGTGTGTGTATGTATATAGTGTTGAGGATCAAAGCCAAGGCCTCAAGCATGATAGGCAGGTGTTCTACTGCTAACCACACACCCATCTCAATCAACTCTTTTGAAATTGTCAAACTGTACGGTTTTTCTATGTGATTATTCAATGGACACATAGTACCACTTTTTCATATGTCCTCATGAGCTCATGAATGTTTCTGAATGCTCATTTGTTCACAGATTTATAATTTTGTCAATATTGTACATTTATAATTACTATTGCTTGACATAAGACATGATAACTGTTAAAGTTGTTCTGCTTTATTCTTCTTGAAGTCTGTCTTGGCCAGTCTTAAATCTTTGCAATTCTACACAGATTCTGTTCATCAATTTCCAAAGTAGATCTCATCTATTCTTTGTTTCATAATAGGTTTTTAATGAATGAAATTTAATTAATTTGTTGATTTTTTATGTTTTCTCATTTATAGTGTTAATGTCAGTTTTATTGATTTATTTTGACTGAAAAAATGCCATTGAAATTTATTCAATAAAACTAACCCAGGAATATACTGCTCTATTTGATTTGCTAATATTTTGTTTATTACTCATCCATGTTCATGAAAAAGGTTATTATGATTTTTTGTAATATTATTGCTAAGTTTTATGAGACTTATGAAAAGAGTAAGATACATTTCCTTATCTGTTTTTTATCTTGTGGAAAACAGTTGGATTGTATTATTTCTTCTTAAATATTTGGATTTTGAATTCACCTGGGGGGGTCTTCTTGGAAAATTTTGAGAACTTTGAGTGAATTTTTATTGTTATGAAAACCGGTAAATATTGTACCTCAGGATTTCATGCATTTTTACCTTAACTGTCAAACAGACTTGTATACAAGTTATTAACAATATTCACTATATTCTTATTATCAATGAGATCCCAAGTGGTATTATTGTTTTTTCTTGCTATTGGTATTTACTGAGATTTCTTTTCTTTATTTCACCAGCCCTATGGATGGTTAGTAATTTTATTATTAAAGAACAACAACAAAATAATTGTGTTTTGTTGATTTATCTTTAGAGTTCTTACTTTGTAATTCACTGATTTTTGCTCTTATCTTCATTACTGGATTTATTCTACTTGTGTTAATGTGATGTATGTTTTACTAGCTTTCTGAAATTAAAAACTTAGATGTTGATTCGTAGTACTTTTTCTTTTATAAGATCTTAAAGCTTTAAATGTATCTCTAACAAACAGTGCTTTAACTGCGTTCCCACAGTCTTCAATGCTGCATTGTTTTTTGTTTTTTGGTTTTGTTTGTTTGGTTTTTTTTGTTTTGTTTTGTTTTAGTTTTAGTTTTT